>CCAG010009919.1:0-174725 GCA_001077435.1 Glossina morsitans morsitans
TGCCAGTAATTGTTTCGTTAGCATTAACAATGATTTTCATTTGCCTACAAGCTTTCTATATAGTAGGTAGCGTAGATATGCATACACATTATATAAAGAAAAGTGATTTTGTATCCATTTTCACAATGTAATTAAAACAATTTATTCTATTTTAATAGAAATAAATATTACATAGAAAGGAAATTTAGTTAAATTCTGAGTTTTCTGAGTCTAGGAGATAAATCAGTAAAAAAAACAATTTAATTGAAATAAAAATATATCAAAAGTTATCAAATGAATTAAGGAGAAACTTAGAAAACTTCGAGCTTAAAAGTAATTTTTATAGACTTTGAAATGAAAATTCGGCTGGATACTAAAGAAAAATTTCGAGCAAAAGATTCGTTTTAACAACGATGGAATCTATATTTTTCGTTATCAAGAAAAACACATATGAAGAACTTTCAGCCCGTCGGAAGGTACAAAACGTTTTTGATTTCAAGCGATTAAGCATTTTTTAGTAAAATTTTAAATGCTTGTAACAAATTTTTTGTGAAAAAGCTTCCATTCGAAATTTCTGTGCTCTTTTAGTGATTTCTCTTTTCCCACCTTTTTCTCACTTCATCGAGAAAACCACTGGCCTAACGAACTTATATTTGCATGCCGACGCCATAACAACGAAATTATCATCCAGACCAGTCAAAAATTGTGCATTGAATCTATTAGTAATCAGAAGTGACAATGTCTGATAAACAGAGCGGATAAAGTAGCACATCCTAACTGATTCTAACCTTTAGCGGGCTGGTCATCGTGCTGAAGAATAATTTTACGATATTTTTTAGCGTAACTCGGCCAGGTTTTCCCTAAAATTCAAGTCAGTTACAGCAACTGTTGCCTGAAACATTCTTTAAGCGACGATATTTTTGGATTGCAGCAGCTCATAACTCACTATATTTAAGTGACCATCCAAATACTGAACATCACCTTTATGTCATATAATCTGTGTTCAAAAACTAAGACGGATTTAATTTTACCTTTTTTAAATCTACTTATTATTCGAATCCTCCTTCATCGCCTTCGATTCAGCTAGTATCTTTCCAATGGAGCCAAACGTTGCTCCGAATCGGCCTTTTGAGTTTATAAAGTAGCCAGAAATCACTGGAGCTACACACCGTGGTTGTGGAACGATAGGAATCGTTGAATTTTAACGAAATGGTGTTGAAGAACCAATGCGGAAATTGAGTGCTCTTAGTACCAATCAAGACTTGACGCGGTTCAGGCCTAAAATACCTTTTAATATGTTGGTTCTGACAATTTATGACAAAAGGTGCAAATCTTATGTCAAGATCCTTAAAGCGGTCTATCACAAAGCCCTAAGAGTGGTTGCGCTTTTCGCAAGACACCTATCAACAATATCATAACATCATAAACTGGTCTCCCAGCTTTAGATAATACACTTCATGAATTCAATGATAAAATCGTCGGCAGCTTCTTAACCTAAACAAACCCATTCTCGCTGAAGATGGGAAAAAGGCTATTATCGCCAAGAAAATTGGAAAACCCTCCTCCGCAATTGGCTATTGTTTGTATGTCGCAAAGGAATTGAACATTCCCCTAAAATTTTTCCGCAATTTTGGTTTTAAACCACCACAGGTTTTGAAAGACTATTATTGTGACATTTCGCTCTCTATGTACAAGAAAGAAGGCACTCTAAATTACGTCCGCAGGAATCTATCATAAAAAGAAACTCAGTGGTGGGGGGAGCACCCACTTAAGGGATATCATTACAACTTGCTATGATAAAATTAAATGCCTTTGGGTAGCAAGTCCTATCGGTTTACTGAGAAACGAGCAAGCTGATTGATTGACAGTAGTCTGCTACTTCTGCACCTCTAATTAGGGACGATATCATGGAAAAGTTACTTCAAACATATATTGGAAGAAAAGTTAAAGAGAAAATTATAAAAGGAAATATATAATACTGTCATCAGCCCTACTCCCCTGTTACCCTTAACTTAGTTCCACCTTTATATATCAATATCAGAACGTTGTCGAGAATTCGTTTTGGCCATACAGTCTGCAACTGTGGACCAATTCTCACAATGAAGCACATTCTCTGTGACTGCGTTAATTTTTCCTGTAGTAGAAGTGTTGCATTTGGAATAACTAATTCTATGGCCATTCTAAAATCAGCTACAGGGCGCAATGTCGTCGCAGTATATTACTTCATTAAAACTACTAGCCTCAATATCTAATTTTCGTTTTTACGATAGACCCGATAGCCTACGTTGCTAGTGCTCAACGCTTCTTTTTTAGTCTAAGAATTTATTTCGTTCGTCTAAAAAATTGTAATAATAATTACAATAACATATTGCTGACTGATCGGTTTGAAAAGCCAGCAGCCTCAGCAAGATATCTAATTGTTAGCCGACGTTCTCTGAGTGCCCAACCTTTGATCTGCTTGACGTGACGTAGAGGTTGATGGTTCGTTAGCCCATTAAAGAAATAAGCAAGCAAAAAGTAAATTTCCAGATGCAATTCATTTGATATAAGTATCCTTGTCGGAGAGCTCGGGAGGTAACTCCGAATTTTGAAGGAAGAAATTTGTTGCAGCTAATGGATTTTTCCACGTACTCTAGAAGATCCAAAAGTATCTATTAAGCACAGAAAATTGTGCTTTTGGAAACACTTATAATGATTTACCCCTTAAACAATTCATTGCATCTTATAAATTTACTCACCCGACGATAATAGATTTTTTTTTTAAACAGTGATTTAAGCTATTATTGATTTAAAGTTTCCAACTAACTTGACAACACGGCAACAACGGTTGGCAACAATATCTCCTAAGCAAAACTGAACGAACAACATAAAAATGTTTTTTTTTTTGTACATTTTATGTAAAATTAACTCAAGTATATATTAACTAAATTAAATATTAAATGTGTTTCACTGACCGTAAATAAAAGCTGATTTGTCTCTATTTTTGTGAATCTCTGTCTAATCCATATTTAATTTAAAACCACCTAACTTTTGTTTCTTGATCATTTCGTTTTTTTGATTACGACTAAGCAGTTTGCAGTAATCAACATAACTGATTAAAATTATTAATATTTTGTATTTAAAATAAAAGTTTCGTATTTAAATGAGCTCATTTTATGTCGATAGGCTTACACGATATATTAAATGATAAAATTAATATTTATGCCATCAATGTTTTCGATTATCGTACACATCCCTTTTGATGATTTAATTTCCGTTAATACTATGCACAAATATTTTATATGAAAAATAATCCAAAAAAAAAGAGAAAAGAAAAAATCTTTATAGATTTCAAATTTCAATTGTATTCGAAAACAAAAGTTTAGCGCTTATGCTATGCAAAATAAGATAAATGAAATTTTGATGTAAATTTGATTTGTTTTTGGATATAACTTAGCAATATGCACAATATAGATGCCAAACAAAATAACGCAATAAAATGACAAAAGCAATAACTTTTTCAAAAAAAAAAAAAATAGATAAATAAAAAACAAATGGAAAAAATGTGGAATTTTATTTATTTAAAGAACAAGTAGGGAGGGAAAGTTTTGAGCACAACATCTGTCACGCACTGCTGAATATTAATTTGTACATATATCTAAATAGATAGAATAAAGAAAGAGGGCAAAGTTGAAATTGAGATATTGCAGTCGACGAAAATACGAATATTGTGTTTGTATATACACATCTGTACGGTTGACATGCTTTTATGCCGAATGATTAATTATTCAATTTTCTTGGTATTGGAAAAAGCCATTATGGGAAAACATTTCTATAAAAAATTATCAACGCTTGTTAAAATGTGTTTTTATGTATATTATGCAAATTTGCGTAAATTCATCTCAATGATTTAAAAGAAAATCTCTAGCAATTTATAAAATATTCATAGCATAATTAAATGAGAATTGCTTTAGCAAAACCTTTAAATTGTTAATTTCTTACCGCTTAACAAGCAATCGTAAATATGCTTATGATTGCAAAGTTCGCAGGGAAGATTCGGAGTTCCATATGTGAGTGCTACGAAAAAAAAATCAACGAACGTAAGCAGCAAAAGGGCACAAGAATCTTTCCAGGGGAACTGGACGAGAAAATTGGCCAACATAGCTGGGTAGTAGAACTCAAAAAAAAAGGTTTAACAACAAGACTGAGAAATAAAACTGTGCAACAAGATTGCGGAGCAAAAGGGCAACTAGCTGAAAAAAAACTGCAACAAGCAACGACACTAAGTAACAAGATTTAGCAACAAAGCTTAACTGAAAAAAGCTTCAATTTGCTATGGCTTCTTAGTTGAAATGACTATTACAAATTTTATCCCCAATAGCTATAATGCAAAGCAAATTTTAACAAAAATATTGAACAAGAGGACAAACAAAGAAACTTGAAACGTCGAAATTTGTAAGAACTTATCAATCATTATTTGGAACAGGCATTAATGTTAATGAAAACTAAATTTTGGTTTTTTCAGATTTATTCAATTAAACGTTTGGCAGTATTATGAAGCAAACAGCAATGCATTTTTAAATTTAATACGGATATGTCATGTGTCTTCACAGGACTGTCAGGACAATCTACTAACTTGCTTCTAACACTGATTGGTTGCTTACAAAGCATTCATCTCCAATGGAAATTGGAAAGCGTCGAAATGAATCAATTTAAAATTTTTTCTGGTGCATTTAGACAAGAGCGTTTACCACGCCAGTTAAATAACTTTAGGGACAAATGTAAATTTCTGACAAGTCGTGTTAAATTATACTCTAATTTTGTTTTTTCTACTTTAATTCCTTTTGCATTCCTACTTGCATTTGGGCTATTGGTGGTAGACAGTTTAGAAAATAATAATTCATTTCCTTTTGTTTTTTGCTTATAACGGTTTGAAAATCTTTTAGAATTTTTTATTGTTCGCAAATTGCCGCTTCCCCATAAACCGTCACTGGCTAGATTTTTTGGAGTCGCAAATCAGATTTCTTTGTTATAAAGATTCTGCGAGAACATAAGAATAGATTGAGTTTGTCGTATCATTTCTAACAAACAAGAAAACGAACGAGACGACTAAACGAATCAGCGTAAAATGAAAATTCCTGACACACATTTTGACAGACATGTGCAGTGGAACTGTTTAGCTGATTAATGTTCAAAGAAAAAGTTAGACCGGCTTTTACTCCTGCTTGAAGTCTACAATAGATATGCAGTACCAACGCTTTTGCCATATGTGATGAGTATTCCATATTCGTACTTTTCTTCTTTATATTATTTTTTTTCTTTTATAGAATACTACGGCTCGTTCAATTAAATAAAATCCTACTTCAAGACGACAAGAGAAATAATAATAATGCAGCTTATGCTTGAGGCAACGCACAATTGTTCTGTTATTTTTAGGCGGTGGCCAATGAACCTTTTAGTGTCTGCTAGTAAACGCAACGGAATGCCGGATGAAAAGGCATGAAAGAAAATCAAGGCAAGTGAGGAAAAAAGGGGGGATACGAATATATAAAGAAAAAGAAATTTAGGAAAACAACAAAAGCGAAGCGATTTGAGAAAATTGAATGAAGGAGAGACAATTGGGAAATAGTATTGCCACTGAAACTATAGCGCGTTAGCTTTATATTAAAGTATTATTTTAAGATTTTACACAGTGCATTGTTTGAATTTGATTTTTGACAAATTATGTCCTAAAAATCCTTTACGATGAGAGTAAGAATTGGAAAAAAGTGCTGCCACCACCGAACGTTATAAACCGTCGATAAAAGCTGATGGGTGTTAATGTCGCATTGCGACAGATTACTAAAGGAGATGGGGAAGGAATTGCAGGCTTTATTTGTAGAAGTTTGTAGAAATGCAGTTTCTGTAAAAGTTCGGATGTTGAGTAAGAAACCATTCCTAGGCTTTTAAAACAATTCGAAGGAGATTTCCATACATGTTGAAAGTCCAATTAATTTCTGCTTCAAAGCAAAAAGGTGGGCGTCATTTGCAACAGAGAGAGTCCACCAAAATCGATAGCTAAGCCAAATATTTTTGCCGATAATCTTATGATGAGGGCAGTCAATATTGTCAAGTGATAAAAACATTACTCTAACAAAGAATTGTTAAACATTATAGCCGGCCATCGCCTACCATTAAATTCCTCACACTATTTTCCTTTTATGCAGTTATTCATATAAAGACTTTTCGTGATAAGACCTATACATGGCAAGTTGTCGAAGAAGTAGTTCGATCCGAACCGTTTCAGAAGAAACAAATCATCAAATTTAATCAAAATATCCCAAAAATTGCGATCTGCAGGCTGAACACTAATTTTTATGGACCGATATCGGATGGACATGCGGGGAGGCAAGATTAAGTCCTTCTGGGTAATACATACGTCCTCGCAAACGTAATATATCCTGTATCTGAAGCGGTGCAGGGTGTAAGAAGCAAAAAAGTGCGCCAAAAGTCTCTTAATGAAATTTTTAGCAACAAAGTAAATTTCTCAGATTTTTTCAAAATTATTTCGTCCAAGTTTATAAGAATATTGCTTGTATTCTTTCTTACCTTTGCAAAAGTTTTATTTTTCAATCGTGCTAATTTGACAGCTCTATTCATAGGGATTGGCTTTCTCCGAAGTCTGCTATTTTTAAATCTATCATAATTTGTAAACCTGTCATGTAGTCTTTTCCTCCGTGATGACTGATGTCTACTGTCGAAAACTCAACCCCTTCAGTTTGATACAGGTAATCAATGTTAAGCCGCTCTAGACTTTATCAAACGGCGTATAACGTATTCTTTATGACTGTGTTGTTGACGCTGTGTTGAGTTTATCACACATTTTTTTGTTCAGCCTTTTCTTTCTCTTCATCTTGGAACTGTACATCAATAACAATGTCATTGATTACCTGTCGACTTTGCTTCGTATTCCATTGTATGTCACCATGGGCATTTCTCTTCGAGTTTGTGATCTGAGTTTGCATTTCATCCGTCTAGCTGGAGAATTTGATGCATCCTTTTGTTCTTTTGTTCTTTTTAGCAGCTTTACTAGCTTTGTATAACATTTGTTTATTGCTGTTGATTTATCACTTATTTTGAATTGACTTGAATTTTGTTAGTGTGCCGACTTGTAAGCTATCGTGAAATGTATTGACACGTTTGACAATCAAAATTGTATTGAATATTTGAAAACTTGAATAATTATGTTATAAGCAAGAATTACAATTATTATGTTATCAGTGGAAATTTAAAACTTAAGCACAAGATTATTTATTTGATTGTCTTTATTTTTGTATTGATTGCTATTTTATTCTTTTTGATTATAGTTAAGTTTATTTAACAAAATATTGTTTTTTTATTAATTCATTTCATTTCTGCTACCGGAATTAAAAGATTGACGACTTCGTAACTAAATGTGTTTAGATAATATTCTTGTGCAATGTCGAAGTGTTACACCCGCCATCGGAGGACGAAGGGTATAGTCGTTTTGGCAAAATGCTTGCAACGCATAGAAGAAAGCATGAGAAAGCCCACAAAGTATATATATTGTTGATCAGCATTAGATTCTGAATTGATTTGAGCATATCTGTCTGTCCGCCTGTGTAATGTGCTTTGTGCGCTTTCTCCTGGCGCCAAAAATAAAGCCGTAAACTTCAAATTTGGCAGAAGCATTGGAAATGTTTGCATGCAGTGCCACGTAAACTGGGAACACCTCTTTTGTTCATTGCTCGTAAACTACAGCACATAAATCTACAGAAATTAGAAAGCGTACTCTACGGGTGATGCTATAGTGCCTGTACAGACATGGAAAAAATCAGCCGCGCCCGCGCATCTTGTAGACTATGAAAATTTAGCTCTTTGCCGTTTTTTTAGTCTTTTTCACAATAATGGTGACGGGTTAAAAAAATTCGGTCACGACCGAATATAATTTTCTAACTTGTTTTTTTTTCTAACTGTTTTAGTACAGACTACAGATGAAACGTAGTGCGTAAAAGACTTAGGTCTTTTTGGGTGTTGTTAACATCTGTACAGGCGTAATACACTATTCTACCACAAATGGTGTAGGGTATAAAATGTAATCACTGGGTAGCAAATGGTTTCCCGTTGCAACTACATAATGATTATCGGGTACTGAGTGAATCCATTTAAATATAATACAATTCTCGTTTTCATATTCGACTTTCATTGTTTTTGTACCACTAGTTATATCACAAACGCTGCAAGACAGCATTTTAACGTCAGCCAGAAAAATTGTTACCAGAAGATCGAGCAATGGTAATATAATAAAAAATTTTAGCAACAAATTTTTTAAGCAAGAGGTGCAAAACGGCAATGAAGGAGCTTAACAGACTTGTACTTTTCAATGATATAAAACTATAAGCCGCACCATTAACTGGAGACAGGAGAAACGCTTTTGGAAATTCTGATTAAGTGAAAACAAAAGACGGCCGGAGCGAATAAAGTAACGCCTTTGGTTCCCTTTACGAAAGAAAGATTTCAAAATCTCATAAAAATTCTTGCCGATTTGATTTTGTTAATCTCATTTCGTATCATTGGCGGATTAAGAAGACGGTAAATTTTTCCTCGAAATGTGCTTGATTTTCTCCTAAAACGTATCGAAGAGATGACCTGTCGTGAAATTAGAACCTACAGCGTTAAGCACAACGAGACAATTCTTGATCGTAAGGCATCGAAATTATAGTTGAATACATTCAAAGTTATGAATACGAGCGCATTGAAGGCGCCCGGGTTGAATGGATAAACAACACAGAAAGAAAGCACGTAAAAGCATTACAATGAGCAACGGCCCGTCATTAAATATCCTATAGCATCCTACAGGTACTCATGCATTTTCCTATATAGGAAGCAGACGCAAAAGTATCCGATCCGAAGTATTTTCGAAAGTGGTTGTCCTTGGGCCAAAGCACGGCGATTTACTAAACTACATCACAGCAACTCAAAAATTTCGGCGTTTAGGCTGACGACAAGAAAACAAAGCAAATAGATAGACAGACAAGCTTATAACAAAAGCGGTACAATAAGAAGTGAGTTTATCTCAAGTCGTTCCGGCTGATACATACATCTGCACAAAGTTAATAGACGCTTGTATCGCAAGTGATGTAGAATGTAAAGATATGCAAGAAGAAGTGAAGCAAATTTATTTTCAATTTAGAAGTTATGATACATTTAGCGTAGGTTCACAATTATTCTCTGAACCGATCAAGAATTGTTTTGTCGGTCTTTTGTTTGCTTGTGTTCTTAACTTTTCTTCCACTTATAGGTCGGAATCTTCGAGCTATTGTAACAAATTGGCCACATTGACCTCTGTGGACCAAGGACAAATGCTATCAAAAATGGATTGCGTCGTATCATTTTTACGCCCACTCCCTCTATGTAAAAAACGTTGTTATGCGCAAAAAATTTTCAATTTTCAAAACTTTCCGAAAATTAATGAAAAAATGTGGATCAGATTCGCCAATTTTAGGTCAGCGTTTGGGAGTGTGGATATTAAGAAAGAGTACCTAGGTTAGGACTCCCTAGCGTTATTCTTGGGATCTGACGACGTATAACTGTTTCCATGCAAAAGGATGCTTTCACATGGAAACAAGTGCAATTTTGTCAAGAAATTAAAGCAAGAAATTGCCCTAAGTGAAGTGGTGTAGAGTAAATAGTAGTTGGACTTGCCAGACTACAATGTTTTCATTTGTTTCTGTTTTTCATCTTCTGTTACTTCAAAATTACAGGTAATCAATAAAAAAACACCGCAAGAGTACAGAAATTTTCTGATGAAAAAGGTTTACTTTATTTGATTAAATATATTTTTTGATTGAATTAAAGAAGTTAAATAACCAAAATTGTACAAATATTTATATTTAATTAAAGCGGAGCTGTACATGTAATCTCTTAAAATATTTCGAAGTGCAAATATTTGTACATTTGAGTCTGATGTGAGTTCTTGGAAGCGAAATGTTTCTAAAACGTCGTTGGATAAAATCTGAAGACCACAGGTGTAGCTTTACTTTGTTATCTTACCTGTGGAGTGTAATCGAAGACCTTGGATAATGTTATGGAAAGCCGGCTTTAAGGAAAAATATAATAAAAATATTATATATAGAAAGTATTTTCGTATATATTAACACAGAAGCCTACCTTCAGAATTATGAAAAAGAAATTCAATTTGATAGAGGGAAGGGGGGGGGGGGAGGGGGAGGAGGCACACGAGACTTATGTGGTTGCCATCTATTGCAAGGATGCAATATTGATATTTGTTGAGAAGTGTGACGAATTACTCAGCTGACGCGTTTCTCGCGACGATGAGAAGGAAGTATAGGGTGAAAAATAGATAGGGAGGAAGCCGTAATCTAATATGCATGCTTGCAATTGGTATCTTCAATATCTCTACTTCCGAGCGGCTGTCTATACTATCATAATACCAAATAAACTTGCGGTTCATAAGTGAGCTTTTGAATGCGTTCGCAATTCTTGAAGTTAGTTGTTATTATATAAGTACAATACTTTTTTAAAGAACAAGGAGTTTATGAGAAATGTTCATGCGGCATAAGTTCTTTAATTTGTTTTTTTTTTTTGAGAATCTGGATAAAAACTGTAAAAGACACACAGCCGATATGTTCATACGAAAATCTGTCCATTTGCCCTTCCGTTTTTCGTGTCTGCAATCATTTGATTGCCAGCATATCTTATGAATGAGCACATGAAAACAGGTCTTATTCTTGCCACTCATATGAATTGAATCGAGTAAAACCGAGAAGAATCCAATCGAAAAAAATCGCATAGAATACACGACAACAGGGTAAATTTGAAAAAATCGAAATTAAATTCAAAACCAAATTGAGTTAATTCGAATAGATCATGTAGGATCGATTAGATCTGAAGAAAGCCATATAAAATCGAATAGAGCACAATCGTATCGCATCAAATAATAACGAACAAAATTAAATCGTATTAAATGGTATTTAGTAACATGAAAACATATAACTAGAAATAGAAACATATAAATAGAATTAAATAATATTAAGCCGAGTAGAATCGAGCAAAGTCGCACAAATTCGAATTCTACGTAATTGAATACACCCGAATAATATTGAATAGAATCGATTCAGATAACATTAGATGCAATCTGATAAAATTTGAATAGCATCAAAAACAAACATTTCAAACTAATTGGAATGGAAAGGAATAACGCCGATTCAATTACAACCGCATCACACCGAGCAGAATCCAACACATCAGAATATAATAGAATGGAGTATAATACATTTCGAACCGTTTCGAAACACACTATCAACCAAGCTGTGTCGAATCATTACACATGAATCACATGGAACCACATCAAATCGGAATTGGATAGAATAAAAAAAAGAAGAAAATTGGAATATGTTTTGAATTGACGGCCGCAAGTCAGTTTTTTAAACGGTTTTAACTAGAGCACAAAGGGGCCCTGGAAACCAAATAATTTACAATTGGAAGCTCCTATAGACATTGTGTAGACATTAATTTAATAAATAAAGATGCAACCATAATCAACCAGTTGCCGTTGGCTGCAAAACCGTGCTGTTCTAAAAACTCTTGGAGGATGTGGAAGAATCACCACAGAAACCAATAAAATCTAATTATCTATAGGGAATAAGTTTCCCATAGCACTCGTCGAAAGGTACCACACTGAGAAGGAAAACTTTTGCTTACTGCAAAAAGTATTCCTTTCAATGGAAAGACGAAAATAAATAAATAAAATCATTTTTTTATTATTTCAAAAGTCTTCGCCTCATTTCACTCCTAAATATATGCTAAAATTTTAACAAAAAAGAAATGCTTGGAAATATACTTTTAATTTAAAAGTATAAGTATGGTTTTTATAAATTTTTAATTATTTCTTAGTTAATTATTATTAATATGAGAGAGTTTTGAAAAAGTACAAAACAATTTTCTGTTTATTCTCATTTGAAATTCTATCACGACATAAAGTAATATTAAAGCACTTTGCTGGTGTCTATGCTTGTTTCTGTGTTTATTATTTTGTACAATGAAAACTTTAATCTGTGCAAAATGTTGTCATTGCACTTGAGATGACAACAAAACAAATAAAAACCTAAACAACAAGGATTGTTTATACTGACTGAAGTGTAAATGCAACAAATGATTTGCAAATATTAAACAAGAAAACAACAAAACAATGGCCAGCATGTCTGCAAACAGTGTTCGATTTGCAACCAGCACACGAACATCAAGCACATAAAATTGCAGGACATAACACCATAGCAAAAGTAATGAAAAACCAAAATCATTATACTTAGATAACAGTTAATGCATACGGTACATATATATGTGTACGTGTTTGGTAAAGATGTTTTACACAGAGGCATGCTTCGTCATATATACAAATATATATATATATGTATGTATACATGAACTGTCTATAGGTATATAGGATAATGTTTGTTATCTCACAAACAAACACAAAAAAGAATAGAAAAAATAAGGCAAATGAAGCTTGAATAACACAATGATTCTGCTGAAAATTGTATTTTATATGCACGGAGAAATGAAATGTCAATAAATGTTAAATGTACAAAATTGTCTAAAATGTCGAATGTTAGAGAGCAAACCGAAAAAGAGAGCAATATAAGCAAAATAATAGGTTCATAAAAATTTCTTTTTTTGTGCAAGTCTTTAATAAGCAAAAACAATTCCATATTGTTTGAATGATTTTTTAGAATTTGTTCTCTTCAATACTTTCTTTTATTGTGTATTTAATTAAAACTTGTCAAACATTATAAAAAAGAAAGCAGAGAAGAGCCACAACATAAAACATAAACCGCAAAATCATTGTCAAGCAATAGAAATTGGAATGTGAAAGTACTTTGAAAATAAGTGAAATGAAAATTGAAACAAACCATAACAAAAGTCATTCTCAACGTGTAGGATATTTTGTTGATTTATTTAAGAGTTATTGTGATTGAGAACTTGACTACATCTTGTGCATTTGAAAAAAAAGGACTATTTCCTTTTAAACAATAATTATATAGAAGCAGCATGGCAAGCTCAAATTTCGATATTGATTTGGATTCTAATGACTTTCAGATATATGTGCAGAAACTTCTATGCCATTCTAATTTTAATTATTTTTCACATTTTAATTAGCAATGCGTTTCTAATTTCAACAAGAAAAACTAAACGATTAAGCAGACTTTGTTTCAGTGTCGGTAACCCTGTGTACTCTAAAGACCATAAATTCTTGCAATCGTCTAAATAAGCAAAAAATTAAGCATATTAAGGAAATTTTTGAATAGTTTCTTCTTCATAAAGTTAAGATAAAACAATTATTTGCAATTGTACGCAGTCGTGTTGCACATATTATTATGGTCATAGTGCTGCCATGTTTAAAAAATTTTGATGTTTGAACAAATGGCGGTCTTGAATTTATCGATTATGCGCCATTCTGAGATGTTGGATATTTGTATAAACAGAGTGTATCGTATTTTGCGTGAAGATTTCGTGTTTACTTGCATGTAGGATAACTTCAAAAGGCGAGCTGGAATTGAATCTATATCGAACGCAAACACAGGGAGCTTATGGGGTCTAATGTCTTCCATTACAAAATAACTCATAGTTTAGGTTTAATGATTTTCTTACTACAAAAAACAGCCTCACATAACTCAATCGAAAACGAAGGTTTATATGGATTAAAGTCACTCACTTAGGACAGAATAAAATTTTGGGGTTAATGAAAATAGTTGAAAAAGTAGCGTCATCTTGAGTTTACGCAGTAAAAACACTAGAATTGGCCACGGCCCACTAGTAATTAACCTACTACTTCGTTTAACACAGTTATTCATACAACGACTTTTGAAATTAGGACGGTGGTCGGAAAAACCGTCCTATTCGAACCATTTCCAATAGCCTTCGTCCTTAGCCCAAAACATGCCGGTGTAGCAAATTGCAGCAAAATAGCTTAAAAATCGCGACCTGTAAGTTGAATTCAAGAAAACAAGATGGACAGACAGACAGATGTATAGATGATCACATCCGAGAGAGAATGACCTTCTGAATCGATTACCACAATAAAAAGTGCTTCTATCTTAAGTTCTTCTGATTGTTGCACACATTCACACAAACAAATATTTTGTTCTACTACAAGTGCCGGTTACGAAGAAACACGTCCTAAGTTAAAAAAGAAAAGAAAAAATTGATCAAAAAAAAAAAAAAAATAATGGTGATGAATAATGCCGTTATTGACAATTGAGAATTATTTACACAGCTAGAATTTATTAACACACCTAACATAAATATGCGAACTTTTGCATAAAGCACAGCCCTTAAATAATATAAAAAGTATTTTTCGGACTTTTCAAGAACAAAATTTTGTTTTCCGAATAACAAATAGAACCTTCTTTCAACAGTTGTATGAAGGGAAACCCTGGTGACATTTTTTTCTTTTTTGATTTTGGATTTCAAAGTATTTTCACTACACATTAATAGATAAGCTTTCTGGCAAAATCGTTATGATATTACTTTAGAATTTCTCAATTCTCAAACCAAGTGCCAATATTCTCTCAGGTCTCTTTGAACCTCAGCCTTACACAATTAAGAGGATTCTGCAGAGGCCAATACAAATGATGATTGGATGGGGGCGCACGGGTGATGCATCTAAGCTTTCCATCCAAGCTCCGAAAGCCTGTGTCAATTCATTTTATATACATTCGAATTGGTTTTGTCGTTTGGAAAACGACGTGTCTAGCAGTGATTAATTCTTTATTTCGGCTGCACACTTTATTGCCTTGATTGTTGACAGAAAACCATGATTTAAATCGTTTCATTAGTTTAGAGTAGGTCGGGATACACGATGCCCTTCCATTTCCATTAAACTTACAGCAATACCTTACGGGATATCAAATTGAGCTGCGGCAATGTTTGTAAAATCTCACCTATTTTAGAACACGATCTTTTTCACCCATCGTTTTTATATATGATCCAACTTCTATCAACTATTATCCATCTCTTCAAAAACGGTACGATCTCGCTTCGTTTCAGCACAGCTTTGCAAGTAGAACCTCGATCCATTAAATATTTCATTGTTAAATCATATTGTAGCCAACTATCGAACCCTTTTTTTTCAAAAATTTTATAAAAACTTTTCTTTGGTCAACAGCGATTTCGTCCGATGTAATATACTAAACCGCTTCAATTTCTTAAAGATTTCATGTTTCGAATCGACGTTTGAAAACCTCTCCATATCGAGACTTGTGGACCAAACCATTTGCACACTCCTCACCTTGATTAAACATCTTTGCCCTAAGCTCCTTGTAATTCTTGAAAAGCATGCAAAGGATTGTCGTCTTGATCGAAGTGATATTGTAAAATATGTTTAGATTCCCGGCTCGTTTTCAAAAAGCAAATCAAAACACAGTTATTTTGAACTCTATATGCAAATGAGACAACGTCTGTTTTTCATTACATTTGGATTGATGCCTTCCACAGATAGGATTAGCATTGCCAAACTCACGTGAACCTACAGTCATATCTTAGAAAAAACGCCTTGAAATTTTTCCTGGGCTTATGTTGGCACACAATCTAAAGACCATTGCATCATTCTTTTGCAAAATGGATTTAACAAAAAATATATTAATTTTGGTGATTCGGCGCAGAATCTTTTTCACGTATTTTTCTCTTCCCAACAGTTGTCAAAAGAAAAAAAGCAAAAATAATTGCAATAAATTAAATTTAATTCTAAACGAATCGAGTTGATTAGAAAACCAGAAATTTTAATTTTATTATCAACTTACGGACAAAAATTATGAATAATTACTGAATGAACGCCTAGATGTGTGTGTAATTACTAATTTATGATCTAAATTGTTAATTATGCTAAATTTAAATTTATGCCTCTCCAAATACATATAAACGGCATTATACGGGTTTTCTCATGAATACGTTTCAGTATTAATTCAATTATTATGACATTAATTTGACATATAGAAGAAAATTACGGTCAAATGGCGTTTATCGAAAATCAATTTCGTACATATAGAAAAGTATATAATTATAATCATTCAGAAATGAAAATTATATAAAAGTGTGACGGTACACTTATTACAGATATGTATTGTTGATGCTTGGGAAGAAGAGCAACTAATTTGCAAAATTCTAAAGTAGAATTCATTCTACGTCCAGCCAGACAATTGAGTTTATGGCTTAGGTTTCAGAGTGTGTATCTATAATAAATATAATATATGTGCGAGGTGTGTTCAAAAATTAAGGTGATGTTTGAAAGTTTCCTCGGTTTTTTTTTTCGTTATGTTAGTAGACATGTTCCCAACATATAATGACATTAACAGCCACTTTGCGTTGTTAGTTTGTTTTTGAAAAATTCAAAAGATAGATATGTTTTCGTATGATTGGCAATGTTTTGCTATCAATAAACGTGGACGAAAGACTGTATTATATGTTATATGTAAAATAAAATAAAGTGCTCCAACCGTTAAGGGAGATGTCCGCCTTGGACGTCCCAGCACGTCCCCAAATGATCGATGAAAACGTTGACGCAGTGGCTTTTAGGGAACTGGCTGCAGATATCGTCATATCGATCAATTTTTCGGCATGTGTTGGGCATGAAATGTATGGCAGCGAAGTTTGTTCCGAAATACCTCAGCAATCTTACTGATCGGCCTCCTATTCCCAAACAAAAAAAAAAATTTTTCGACATGTGTTGGGCATGAAATGTATGGCAGCGAAGTTTGTTCCGAAATACCTCAGCAATCTTACTGATCGGCCTCGTATTCCCAAACAAAAAAAAAAATTTTTCGGCATGTGTTGGGCATGAAATGTATGGCAGCGAAGTTTGTTCCGAAATACCTCAGCAATCTTACTGATCGGCCTCCGATTCCCAAACAAAAAAAAAAAAAGATAAAGGCCGCGTCGCTAGAAAACCTCAAGACCACATCTAACGGGAATTACTTTGAAGGGAACAAAATTATTTTCAAGAAAAACCAAATGTTTTTTTTTTTTTGAACACACCTCGCATATATAGGTTGATATGTTTTATGCATCTCCATGAGGATATGTTGAATGCGTTGGTATCTGTATATCAACATGCAGTAGTCAATAACAGCAATGTAATTTTTATCGAATTTACCTTTTCTTGTTGTTGAACATTCTGTGTATATATATATATATATATATTTGTGTCGATGTTATAAGGGTATACCTGTCTAACGATCCCGACAAACTTTTGGGATTTGATGGATTCAACAAGCAAATATTACATTTAATGTACTAAGGAAATATTTATGTATATACATTTGCGTGTACATGTATGTATGCGAAACTACATACACGTTCATCCGTGTATTTGTATACTTTGGTTTGTACGGTAGCATGTATTATGTGATAAATGTATTTGTATTACATTTTAGTTGAAAAGTCGTATATGTTTACCTCATCCAAGTAAGAGGGCTTATGCCTCATTAAGTGAGTCTTTAATATTATGTTTCGTACAGCTTCTGAAATGAAGTATTTACTTAAATACATTTCATACTATTTTTTGCAAATACGCAATGAGTAACCACTACTAAAAGAAACACAAATAAATTTTACTTTCGCTATTAATATTAATTTTTCTTTTGTATAAGTTTCAATTGTGTAGTGCCGTTGAAACAGCTATACACCCGGAATTGAGTTAGAAGACAACCGAAATAGAAGAGTAGCAGAGAAATACTCTTCAAAAATGCGAGCATACCGACCAGAATTTTGAAAGAATTTTTTCTATTGACAAGTCTTCATTCAGACTTTATCCAAACATCTAGCAGGTGAATGCTAGAATTCAGTGATAAAAGCAACTTATTAGCTTGCCAGCTTTATATCTCTTGGATTCGACAAAAAATAAAATTCTTTTCTCATTAGAAACTGATCTTGGCTTTCTTTTACTTAGAGAAGAGAAAGAGACCAATATTTATCTTTATATGCCTGGAATGTATATCATTCTGATTCGTTTGCCTTCGCTTCCTATAATTTCGTTACCTTCATTCTCGTAACTATAAAGGCATAGGCTAACGTATACAACTGCATAACATAAGTGTATGTGTAATATGAGAAATCATTTCCTGCTAGCAACAAAAGTAATTGGCCTATTTTCGGCGAATATGGTCAATTTTCTTGTAACCTATTACAGGAGTCATCGAAGAATTTCAAAGTTAGCGGTAGTACATTCCAATATCGAGCTGCGACCATAATAAAAATTGTTTATCCCAATAAGTAGAGATATGTTGCATTATTGTAAATGAGGTTAAAGTAGTTATCAATTTAAGAACATTAAAAGTTTAATTTGAACGATTAGGAACAAATTTTGTAGTTAGTACACAAGCTTTTTTAATGTGCGATTTTTGCAATACTAAAACCTTTTCACACATCTGCGAGTAGCTCTTACGGAAGTTCTGTTAATTTTTTTTTTACTCGAAAGTCTGCTCAATTTATCTGTTTTTCAAAGGGCGTTGCTCAACCTTCGAACAACCTACCAGCGGTAGTTTTTCCGACGCTCCAGATGCTTTCACTTTGTAGACACGCGTCAAAGGAAGTCTGTTTCTCTCCTCCCTTTTTTCATTGTTTGGCGGCGGTGAAATAAAGAAAAAGGCATCTGCCATGGAATTAACGTCCTGCTTTTATAGGATTTTGTTTGTTGTTTATAGAATTTTGTGGCTGGTATCAAGTTGCTTTGGGACGAAAGGGTTGACGCATCCAGAGTATACCCCGGATATCGCTCCGTCCTCATACCATTTGTTTCGGTCTCTCTATTAAGGGTGCGAAAGTGAGTTGAAAAGAAGCCTCTGAAAATTACTTGGTTCCGTTGTTTGCGTAGAAATCGCAGAAATACTGCAGGAATGCCTTGACACTTTTACCAGAAAAAGAAGCACGCGATCATCGATCAAGTGCCTACATATGAATATTAGGTTTAATAATTTAGAGAGAGAATTAGTTTAATACATAAGAGAATTAAGAGAATTAATTTAATACATAAGTACAACATGTGTGCATTCGTGAAGCACTTTTTCCTTGATATATTATATCTAGTTCAGGGCGTATATTTAATAAAGAAAGCGAGCAAGGGAAAAAAAACAAATAATGTTTGTTTTACTCTATTTTTTTGCAATGTTTACATATATATCTTAATAATTAAAGACTTGTATCCCTCTTGGTCTTTCTCTCTCTCTCCCTCTCTCTCTCTCTTTCTGCTTTTCTACATCTCCGTCATTTTTAAAATTTTAAAGCGTGTAATATTCACATCGTCACTGACATACTTTCATTTTTAATCCTATTTAATTTCTTTTTTCACACTAAACTGTTAAAACTAACCGTTCTCGTAAAAAAATATATTCGAAAAAATTCGTTTTTAAAACCACTTTAATACTTCTAAACGGTTGCATATCATCTTTTTTCTTTCTCCTTTTTTTTTTTGTTGTAGTTTTAATGACAGCAACAATTGCATTCATATTCAGATATCTAAAAATATTCAATGGATGCTTGTCGACGAGACTGATATTTGACATTTTCTTCTTTTTTGGTTTTAATGGCAAATAGACATATGTACAAATATTTACACATATCCAATAAAAAATATAAAATTTTTGTCTGCTCCAGAGCTTTTTTTATTTAAATTTTAAGTTCAAATCAAAAATTGGTAAAAAAAGAGATTAAATTAAAACAATTACAATGAAACCGTAAACATTGCGGCTTACCATAACCGCACAACTGTAACGAGCATTTGCTAATTTAGTCATTCCGCAATATAAACTAATAAAAATGTGTTTCTGTGTAAACTAAATAGAATAACGGTCTGCAATTCTTTAAGTTTGCCTAATGGAAACTAAAAGGGTAAGCACGTCCAAATTTTAAAGCATACTTTTTAGGGCAAAAATTAATTCAATATTGCGCGAAACTCAAATTAGTTATGCTAGAGCCGCAATAGTTAGCCTTTATATCTCGTTTCGCATGTGATTCCTCTATCAATGACAACAAAGATTATGTGGATTCCAAATATGCGCGGGTTTATCTGATCAGTACCGACCTCGTCAAATTCACCGGCCAGTTTCGCCAGCAAAGAAACAGGTCATTTTTTAAAACTACGCTCCTGTCGAATTATTTTGAACTCTTATTAAAGAAATCGATCTCAACGTATGGGACTAGGATATAGGACCAGGATGCAATATCTGCTCCTTCGAAAAGTAAACTTCTTCTTCAATTCTCTATGAAAGAGTTAGAGGATTAAATACTAAACTTGCAAATGTTTATACCTCTAGCTTTCACAAAATATGTTCCGATTTTTACATCCTACACCGCTTGTGTTATTAGGATATTTTAACTTTGAGCTGATATAGGCAACACCCAGAAGCACTTGAGATCGGTCCGAGTATTAGCATATTGATTGATTCAGAATCACTTTCTGCACCGGCTTAAGCTTGTATATCGTTATTGAAGATGTTTTGGTTTGGACCACTCTTTCAACCATTTCCCATATGGCTTTATTTTGGAAAAATCTTCATATGAATAATTGTTTTAAGCGAAATTGTGTACGAGTACCCAACCTATTCAACCGGTCAATAAACTTTTCTTTTCGAATGTTTTTAGAATTTGAGGGAAACATGTAAGTATTTGGAGGATCCAAGTACTTAAGACAGCGTGTTCGATTGCAAGGCATTGGGCATCTTAGAAAAGTGTTCTATAGCCATGTGTGGTAGAGTTTTTCACAGTATTATCATTTATTTTAAAAACCTGAAATTTTTTCTTAAGAAAAGTTGTTAAAGATTTTACTTTTTACGTAAACGTTCAGGTTTTTCGCAAACAGTTTGTCTAGAAAAACTACGTTTCTCGCCTGGAAAATATATCTTATGTTTTGAAAATTTTTCCAGCAAAGGATAAGAGTCTTTTAGAAAAAGCTGATCAACACACTATAAGTCATGCAATACAAAATGTACTCTGTATAGTTATGAAAGGCTTGCCTACAGAATGCCTGCGTGGAAAGAGACAAAGAAGGGAAAACTTTTGAACTGAAAGTATTGAGCGAGGATTTTCCTTTAAAAACGCGTTATAATCTCAAATTGTTTCCCTTACTATTTGTGCTCAATTTTGCTTTTTCTTATTTTTTCCCAATGATTCTCTTAAAAAATTTGTACATTTTTTACGAAAATTCAATTCAGTTCAATTCAATTTATGCAATTTTTTTCTTCTGTCTTCTGTCTCATTATTTTTGTTTTTCTTTGTTTTTTTTTTTGCTTCATCATAAGTAATTCAATCGTAATTCAATTTTGCAGTGTCGGCAACAAGAACAACAACAACAATAACTTAGCAGCTGCTTTATGTTTAAGTACAGCAACAGCAACAACGACAAGAACATTTACATTTAACCGAACAGTAAAACAGCGCAAACCTCAAAAGTTAAACGAGGAACAGTAAAATCACTTAAAAAGTGTTATGATGGCTTCCTTGATTGCAGTGGCCGCCGCTGCTTTTCGTCCTATTTGCCGTATAGCAAGAACATATTTTAGTGCAAGAAAAAAAGGAAATAACAATAAATTATTACAAGCTAAATAAGCAACTTAAGCTACGCAGGAGGCTGGTGCACCACAGATGCCGTTTACCTGCAAAACCGCATAAACAGAGCTGCCGCAAAACACCCGAGTAGTGAGCAGAAAAATGTAATATTTAAAAAAAAACAACTTTTATGATTTTCTTACTTTAAAAAAAAGAAAGTCAGAAAATTATCTTCGATTGTGGCCGAATCTTTTACACCCACAATCTTTATTTTAGAAAAGCAAACACGCAGCCGCACGTTTAAAGCTGTAGGACGGTCCATGGTATGCATTGAGAATTTTTATTGCAGTATTTACCGTAGCGCATGGATAATGAGCAAAAACAACAGAGCAACAGAGCTGCTTTCAATTTATGTTGTTGACCAGTTTGATCGATTGTCCAAACCAACTTATGTGAAGGACCCTCTAATATTTCGGCCAATTTGAAGCCGATGTCTTGATTTTCACAATCGCGTAACGTTTGCAACACACACAATCGATTAGGTGGACAGACCGATGATACGACATAAGACAAATTCAAAATTTCATATTCAGACCATATATAGTTTCCCCTCTGAAAATTTTGAACTTTTTTCTAAATGTGCAAGTGTTTTGAGAAAATCAGCATACGCTAATTCGTCGTTTGTGGATGTAAAAATTGTAAGCACTTATAAAGTATCGTTGTTGAATAATATCTGCCAAATAGCAATCTTTTTCTTATTGTCGAGAACCTTTACTACGAGCTTTTTATATACGGTAGCCGTGATGCAGATCAAGGAAATGACGATAATGATGATGATGATTATGTTCATCTTGTAGCTGCTCAAGCTCAACCATTTCACACAAATTCACATACAAGCGTGCAAGCTTCGGACCTCTGTTGAGATGTTTTTGGATGGTTTGCGTCGCTGCTGTGGCGATTATTATTTCATGTTGAATCAGACCAGAACTTCCGCGTAAACTTCCGACCATTCACAGACACTTAACGTTTCAGGTTTTGCTTTGTTTTTGTGTCAGATGTTGTGGTTTATTTCATTTCAGTTTTACTCCTTTATTTATTTTTTGTTGCAGTTGCTGTTTTGTCTCCTTATTATCTTTAACGGATAACGATTGCAATGGTTTTCGGATACCTAAAAAAGAAAAAAAAAAACGCAGCCATAGAACGGATACTTGAATAAAGCCAGCCAATATAGACGTACGTATGAGTATTTGTGCATGTGTGTACGTGTCCTTGTGTTGAAGTGTTACGATGGGCGAACCCATAGCTCAGTTCCAATGCATGGCTAAATGGCCAACAATGGTGTGTTATATTCAAGATTTTACATCCGCTATGAAGGAACTTCGTGTATAACGGCAATATAGTCGCTTCAGCGCATATGCTTGATAGTGAACATACTTCGGAACAATTTACATCCTTTAAATAGTAAATTTTCCCCGTCAACTATTCACAGCATACACACACCACTAACCTATTCAAGTTTGTCGAAATGCATCAATTGCAAGGCAGGGCGAAGAACGCACATGTAAAACGACTTGTGTGGTGGTTGAGAGACAAACATTTGTGCACATTTTGAACAGCGTGCAAACAGCGTACAAATATCCGGTTTTAAAACGCAATAAGAACCATAGCAACAATCACATTGAGAACAAACTATGACAATACTAAAAAAGTTACGCATAAGATGTTTAAAGGTGTTCTTGTTCGTGTGAGCGCGCCATTGCTGTATTCGAAGTTTAAACTTACTTAAAACGGAACATGTTGTTTCCACATGTTGAGCTTAACTTTCCAAAAATTACCTTAATTGTGCATAAATGCTAAAGCAACGAAAGTAGAACTGATGAAGAGAATCAACCACCTTAACTTATCCCGTAACTTCCTGTAATCCGGGCAATTATAACTTGTAGCAATAACGCGTAAAAACATAATTTGGAGCCAAGTTTTTCAATTGAAAAATGTTATTATTGTTAAAACATATGCGAAGGGAAGAAAATTTTAGCGGTGGTTAACAACTCAAGAGAAATGTCTGCTACTTGTCAAAAAAAACGCGTCTCGTACACCATGTAGCCTATGCGCAGCATAAGGACGTGCTTTCTTTATGAAAGAAATTATTATTATTATTTCATAGTAGTGGTAAAAAATGTCTTATTCATAGTACAATAGTCCCCCGCTAGCTACATATTTGTCGATCAGTGTACTTCTTCTTCATAATTGTTGAGGCTATATTAAGAAAGTGTTACCTCCATCGACGTAATCAAGTCGCAGTGTGAGTTCTAATGAAGATACTAGAATACATTTAGTGACGTCTTCACTCGGTATGACTTTCAATTCAGGATTTTTATATTTACTCGTCTCTCCTAGAGCAGGAATTACTAGCTTCAAATTGAGAGAAGTAGGTTTCACATGTTTTGATATTCAAGATATTTATTTATTGTCTGTAAATTTTGTAAACAAATTGACAAAGTATAGATTTAAAAATCTGGCCGATAACTTATATGATGTGGTCGCGCTATTGAACACTCTACCGCTTGCATTTGAGATATGAACCCGAAACCGTTAAGTTCTTAGCCGTCATCCTTTGCTTACTCGAATACTCATGCGAATTCGTGACATGTTCACCCGAAATAGGCGTAAGAAACTATCAAGTATTTCCTGCTAGTTTCTTTTCATTACATAAGAAGAGAAATGCATACAGCAAACACCTGTTATTGGGCACTAGTTCGGTCGTTATCAATACTAACAATACCTATGGCTACAACACTTTTATACAGGATGTTGAAGCTCGACAACAGCCATATGCCACAGACGATGTACATGATCTCTTAACGCATTATTTTCAAGCCTGGTATTACTCTATTGCTGCCTCAGGATGTGCGAAAATTAGATGGAATGATTTTAGAGTGCGAGGTTGACGCTACTAACAAGGGAAAAGGTCTATAGGATACCTTCAATAATGCAAAGTGAATTACTAGAGAAGCCCGGGATCGCCAATAACCAGAAACCGCATACATTTTTATTAACAATTTATTTCAATACATTCAATAACAATTTTAAACAATTTTTTCATAAGTTTTCATTTAAAGGAAATTTAAAGCAAATCATTTTAAAACGAACATAATATTAAAAATATTGGTTAAAGGCAAACTTTAATACTTGGTAAGCGTTTAATGATTCATTTAAGTTCAATTCATTTAATTTGTTCCCATTAACAAGCTTAAGAATTTCATTGAATGTACGCGTACACCCGGTTGATTGTTAAAAGTTGTTAAAGGAGACAAGAATTATATGTGAAAGTGTATATGCTCATTGAAACGTTCGACGTTATTATCACGCCCAAAACATACATATAATTATGCTTCTCCTTATCAACTAGAAATTTTTTCACTTCATTTTTCATTCCATTAAATGCTTAATAGACGAATCGCGCGATGTGCCTGAGTGTCAGAGCATGTACAACATAGGTAAAAATACACACACCCTCCACAACTCATTCTCTCGACAATATCTCGTAGAGTAATCGTCTGATTTACGGAATATGAATTGTCTGAGTAATGAATATGTGCATTTATGTATGTAAGTCCGTATGTGTTTATGTAATAGAAGAAATTTTTTATTATTAAACAAAATTGCTGAGATATGAATTTTAAATAATGGAATAACAGCTTATAGTTTATTAAGTATTTAAATTTTTTGCACTCGCAAATGCAAAACGACAACGTTTATTGCTTTATTGAAATATTATTAGTGCGCGGAGGTTATGAAAAAATTTGCAAAGCAAATCAATTCAACATCATTTTAAATCGCTTGAAAAGCAAAAAAATGTTTTGCAATTAATTTAACCGAAAGTTGAACAAAATGGTTCAAGTGGATGAATATTGTTATATAATCTAGATCTATCAAACAAATTTAAGGAAAAATTTTTCCCCGTAATAAATTCGTTAGACTTTTTCATGATGTTTACCATGGATGTTAAAATTTTCGTAGACTACTTGATGTATTGCGATCTGCTTCTGCACTATTAGCAAATTTGTATCTATGTAGAAATTGTATTATAGATGGGGGAGAAGCGAAAAGTATATCTTATTTTTCCAAACTCTTCCATATAATTATGCTTAAATGCTTTACCTTGCTTCCCCGAAATTAAGGCATACAGCGTTCACTATCTCAAGATAACAATCCAATCCCTATATCCCTACTTTCGCTCACATAATAAACAGAATCCCGCCTTAAAAAAAACGGCGCAGGCTTTGAGACGATCCACGAAACGATCCAGTCTTTGACTTCTTCAGAAGAACGAAAATGCTGATCAACCATGGGGTGCGTTATTGATCGCAGCAATCGATAATCAGAACGAGAAAAGACTAGAGAAAACGACTGGCGGGTAGGACATTTCTTTTGACGTTTCCAAGTTAGTTTAGTCGATTTTGCAGTACGGAGTCTCAGGTTTCAGTTAAAAATAAACAGCTTTTTTCAAGGCCAAAGCTATAAAGAAAGCTATGAACAAGAATATCGTTTAGAAGCAATAGCAAACTTCAGTGTAAAAAGCTTACAATAATTGTAGACTTAAAGCACTAATAAATGAACATAAGTTCAGGCAACTATACTTGCGGCTGTCACATAGCATCGTCTACCGAACTGAGATTCGGACCCGCGTGGTCACGAGTCTTATCGATCCGAAATGCGGCAGCCACCATTAAATACTTCTGTGTCCACAAATATGACAACAAATAGTGACTAAAACTCTCAATAAATAAGACCTAACGTCTTAACGCTGTGTAGTCAGGAGGACAATAGCTTCTCATAACGATAATTAGCCTCAACTTAATGTGATGACGTCGATAAATCAGAAAGTGACCAAATCAAGACTTAATTTACCGTTTAACGAAAATTTCTTTCTCATTGCGATCACCGGCAAAATTCAATTTGGAATATTGTTTAAGTTCGCGACACAACTTAGTCAGCAAGAGCATTTTTGGAAAGGCACACCTTCTTTTTCCTTTTTTTCATCACGTCTGTCTATAATTACGCTGTCCATTATAGTCTAGCAGAACTTGCGAACTTGTATTTTTGCTGAAGCTTATTCCGTTGATGCAATAAAATAAATGTGCGTGATGCAATAAAGGTGATATATGCGATAATGATTTTATTCTTGCAATTCTTGCCTTTAAATAGGTTATATGTTGGAATTATAGATAAGGCTATCCGATAAGGATGGGCTGTAAGTAAGCTGCTTAAAAATGTGTCTGAAAACATAGAAATCAGAAAACGTCCGTCACAGTCGTCATCATCGCCATCAAAATATCATTGAATCAATTAAAGTAATTATATTCATACATATTAACTAACAAACTGTTATAATATACCATACGAGATAGCGATGGTTAATACATAGTCTGTTTAATATGTAACTAGTTCGTCTGGTGGAATGCTTTTAAAGCGAACGTGCACCTACATACATACGTATATATGTTTGCGTTATCTGTTAGAACTGTCATTCATTTTATGTTACTTTTACATACAAACCTACACCCTTATCAATTTGCACTGAATATTTTCCCTGGTGCTATTCTATGAAGAACACATGCTGACTATCATATATTGTGCGAATAAAATATCTTTTCTCCAACTCGCACGCGTATATACATAGGACATATATGTGTGCTGAAATATATGCGTATATCGTTCACTCATAAACGCCTAGCAATACAATTTCGTTGTAGTTGCTTCGTTATGTTTTGTAAAAATTCTAGATTGATTTGTATTCAATTACGCGAATTGTGACAAGCATGTCATTACAATACTCTGTCATGATATTAACGTCTGCGTAACTCTAATACTATAAAGAATGTCGCGCGTGTAAGTGAATTGAAATAGGACACAACCAAAAGCTCTACATATGAGCGCTTACTAACTTGTGTTCATCATCATTTATCTGCACCATCAGACACTAAGAATGAAGAGTGGTAGTTAAAAATACCTTTTAGTAATACAAAAAAAAAAAAAAAATTGATTTATATATAAAATATAGAAAACTATTTTAAAATACCTCTCAAATTAATTGAAACTCATATGAAAATTCTTTCGCTATTCGCATACAATTTTCAACCATTATCAGTTTTATCGACAAGGAAATGTTACAAGGTCTGCTGTATCTTTATTTTTACACTTGTTCTAGTTTTTTTACCTCCCTACTCTGCTAAGTGCATAGTGCATAGTTTCTCTTACTAGGGCAGCAATTGTCCATCTAACCCTTTTGTGCCTTCATTTAACCGCAGGCTTCAATTACACAACACTAACTTTATAGTTCATGTCTTACTTTTGCTGGTTCGTTTTGTGTATGTTGTTGGAATTGTTGGAGCGGCAGCAAGCAATAACAAACAGTAGATACTAAGAAGTTCACAATCGAGACAACAATGTTTGACAGGTGCTGGGAAAAAACTAAACACTGTTGAGAGGCATGTAAACGTACAAATGTAAAAGAAACCCAATTGGAAACCGAGTATGTTATAGTTTACACTTTTTGCTTTCAATTATTGTATTCAGTTTACAGTTAGTTTAAGACAGTTGAGATTTATTGAATGTTTCCGTCTTCCAGGCGATTATCATGGTGATGCCCAGATATTCAAGTAAAGCTAATGTGGCATCCGCACGATGCTCACGACAAATTCCTTATCATTCCATTTATTCGCTTTTTTCCATTCGTTGACAAAATTAATCCATTTCATTAATTTAATTTATTTCCTTGACT
This sequence comes from Glossina morsitans morsitans, assembly GCA_001077435.1. NCBI lineage: Eukaryota > Metazoa > Arthropoda > Insecta > Diptera > Glossinidae > Glossina > Glossina morsitans. Next base: position 28,301 of record CCAG010009919.1, read on the forward strand.
TCTTCCATTTCTTTCATTTTGTTTACATCATTCATTACTCGCATTTCATACGGCTCTTTCACTTCGTCAATTTCATTTCTTACCCTTTTTGTTTCCTTTCACACGATATTTACTTCATTCATATCATTCCCTTCTTTCGTTTCATTTACTTCCATCCTATTTTCACTTTATCTTTTGCGTTTTTCTCGCTTTATTCACTTTTTTCACTTCTTCCATTTTATTCGCCCCTTTTTTCCTTCATTTCATTTCTTTCATTTCCTTTGTTCCCTCCACTTCTCTCTCTTAAATGATTCACTTCATTTCATTTCGCTCATTTTTCTCACTCTATTTACTTTATTCGTTTTATTCATTTTAGTTATTTCCTTTCTTTCAATTCCTTCACGTTTATGTTATCAATCATATTCATTTTCTTTTTGAGGGGCTGAGAAAAATGCAATTAGCTTACGCCTTGAAACCCAACGATGATATCTTTGCACCAGGTGTGTATATATACGATATACATTTTCTTCCAGAACAGCAGCACACACGGTCTTCCTGAAACATAAAGAGCATCAGGTTTGCAAAAAGTTTACGGAATATTAATGTCAACGGTTATTTATAAGGTTCTAGAAATTTAAGGCTGCGGCCAGGGATTATTGTTAAAGTATTCAAGCAATCTTAGCCATGAAATCTTTCAATCTCAGCAAGACAAAAGCTGGAAGGCCAAACAAACTTATATCAAGGATATAAACAAAGCCAATTCCAGATTGTGATGTAGTATCTAGTCATACGTTTTCGCCCTCACAAAAACATATATGAGATCACTTTCTCATACGTGCAAATGTTCTTAGAGAAAACCTTTATTAACCTTAGCGTACCTTGCTTGCTGCGCTAGCTGCTATTAAAAGCTATTTCAGTGTACTTGTCATTATCGTAATACTCTTAGTTAGTAGTAGACAGTTGTCTACGATAAGACGAAAGATGTACGTCTTTGCGACGGTATATGTTAATCAATACGCCAAGATCGTCCAAATATTGAATTCTTGACATAAATACCTTTATTCACAATTTATTTATTGTCTATATACTTTGTAAGTAAATCTACAAAGTATGAATTTAAAAGACTGCCGCATACTTTAGATGATATGAGCGCATGTATTGAAAACTGCACTTGGGATTTCAATCCGCGACCATTGGGTTGTCAGTAGGAATCCTTTGCCTCAGCCTTTACTCGACTACTAATGCTACGCATGTTGCGCAATCAATGATTCTTGCTTTTTCTGAAATAAGCTAACACTACAGTTTTCTCCTCCTTTGAGACTTTTTCCTAACTTATTCTAAGTTTGAAAGTCTTAAATAAGCCTTGCACACAGCTCTTCGAAAGCGAATTTATGGCACACACATTCAATACGCAAATAGTACTGGGTAGTTTTCATTAGCAAAACGAACAATTAATTTTCTCATAGCATTAGAGCCTTTTTTAAGGCACAAAGACTTTTGTACTCTTGGAGGAACGTATATTAGTTGTACACTGTACCTTCTCTGCACTGAGCATAATATCAATTAATTGGAGTTCAGTTCATCCCCAAAGTACACATTTTAGATATACTTTATCATAAGCTATGTAATTGATTTTTCTCAGCATAATATTTTTTGCTTTTTTTCGAAAAATTTTCTACTGGGCTTTAATTCAAACAATTTCCATTTTGTTTGTTAATCTTGAGTATGTTATTTTTCATTACAAGTGCTGTTGAATTGCTAAAGCAGCAAAATCAAGTCAAAAAAAAAAAAGATGAAAAAATAATTGGTTTTATGACTGCAGGCAATCAAATTCATTTAGTTTTGAACTTATAACTAAAACAACACCAACGGAGATTTACAAGATTTATATAAGATTTATGGAATTTACGAAAACAAATAAGAGCCAAGAATGAAGGAAACATGATGTACAGAGCACGTACATACACGATCTTTACCAACAAAATTTATATATAAAACAGAAAAAAGAGAAAAGAAAGCTAAGCCATAAAATAATGAACTGTGTCATACGAATTCATTTTATACGTGCATTCACACATCTATATAAATAAATATACACGCAATGGCACTTGCACATATATGTTTATTCATTGAATCTCTCAAGAGGTTTGAAAACACTAAACGATTTCATTTAGCAGCAACGTATTGAACTGAAATTGTGTTTTATTTATTTATTGTTTTCTTTTTTTTTTTGTTATTTTTTCTAATCAAGCACTAAAACAAGAAATAAATAATTTTTTCAATTCTTTCCACATTGTGTCAATGTCGCATACATGCATATTCCCATAGACTAAAATTACCTTGCTTTAGTTTTATTTAATACGATTGCAACTTGAGAACAATTTTTATTTATATATAACTAAGTGTATTCATGCTGCAGTTATTAACACTGGTAGCACTAATAATCCATCGATCGATAATACCTGGAACCGACAAATAAAAATTTGTTTGCGACCAAAAATTTTATAATATTTTTGGAAAGTGCGTACATTTACGAGTCAAAGACCTTTTGGATGTGGTATTGTTGTTATTTTCAAAATTTTCGAGAAATACGTAATTCGTCTAGCGATCAAGCCTTTTTCTTTTAATGAAAATAATGCCATTTATATTCAGAATTGACTTGAAAGGTGTTGTGGTCACCTGTCCTTGCTGAAAATCTGATCTGACCAAAAATGGACAGGGAAAGTTTGTCCGCATGAGCAGTGGAGTAGGTAGTGCGATTGAGTCAACTTTAGTCGCAGCTACAGTGAGTGCTCAGTCAGTGAAAACATAGTACTTATCGATTGGACTCCTATTCACTAGGCTGCGGCCACCATATCCCTATTTCTTTTTTTATTTCTCTTTCCTCTTTCTCTTCCTTCACGTTATGCGAATAGGAAACATCACCTGACTGATCAGGGAGAAGAGAAGTTGCAGTCAGCAAAGTATATTTATGGGGTCTTGATAAATCTTTCCATAAAGAAGACATCGAAATGTTAGCAAAACTTTTGGATTCGAACGATGTTACAACTTTTGAAGAACGCTAAGCTGATCAAAAAAGAGAAATTCTAGAAAAAAAAAAAGATTAAAGCTGGTTGGTACCGGGAATTATTGACCAACACCGTAACACAGGAGTCAAACCTTCTAAATCAAAAGCGTCCGCATTTCTAGATTAATTAATTTCCTCTTTATATCATAGATATACCTGTTTTTTGAATTTTCAACTTTTGATAGACCAATATATACAACCGTTAGAAATTATTCGGACTTTTCATTGAAGTTTCCTTTGGTTCATCGTACGCTAACGTCAATGAAAATATTATTTATTTGGGAAATTTCAAATCGAATATAGGCTTTTCTGACTAAATTTACAAAATTCATTCAGTTCAGTTTGACAAATCGTTCCTACAAGACGGAGTTTATCATAATGCCGGTTGGAAAAATCGTGCCATTACTTTCTTATCAAAGTCTTGAGAGGCAATGCGACTGCAAACTTCAGAAAATCTATTTGCTTATTAGCTTGTATGATTTCAGATAGTCAAAATTGATACAAAAAAATGGTTGTGGACAGTTCGCGAACATAGTTGTGTAGGTGTACAAAACGTACTTCAAACTTTGAACTCCTTTTTGTCGAAATGCGATTTTTCAAGAAGGTATTGCAGCATAAATCTTCCTTCATTTCATTCCAATTTTTATACCCTACACCTACTGTTGTGGAAGAGTACGCGGTTGCATGCAGAAACCACAAAATTTAAGTCAGATTCACTTAATAGTGCGCCATGTTTCCCTTTTGCTTCAAGCTTTTTCATCTCTTCTTTTAATCATAAAGATTTTGATTAATTTTGTGATATTTACAAATTTTTACAGCTTGCAACACTTGTGGTGCAGGAGTACATTAAGTTTGTAGGGATGTGTGCAACACACGGACGTGCTTGATATAGATACAGCTTTCATTATACCCATAGATTCAGAATTATTGTTTGAATCGATCTAAGTTTGTGTGTCAGTCGATCCGTCTGGTCTTTTCGTGGTCTACCTAGAGTTCGTAATTTTCGAGATAATGTGATAAAATTTAGGACAACGACGTGATTTGGGCCGAACAAACGCCATTGAAAATGGGTCCGTTTTGATCACCTCTTCGATGAGTTCCTACATAATGCCCCATTTTGAAATGTCGTTACATGAATACCTGTAGCCTTGTGTGTTTTACTTGTTTATCGACAATACATCAATCAATACTTTTAAAATTGGCTTCTTTTAGTTTACAGATTGCAGTGATGTCATTTACCCCCTAACGAAAAACATTGCGCCGTCGTTGCATTTTTTAATTTTCATTGGTGAACTGCGTGCTTTGCGCGTGCCTTGCTTGGACAACTGTGCTCTAAGTCCCTCAGTATTTTGAAATTAAAATAAAAGTTCTATTAGGCTTTCCAGCAAAACGCAAATATTGATGCTTGTGTCCATTTATGAATTCATTCATACAAAATAACAGATATACCAGTTCTCTTGTATATATACACATGTTCCTAAACTAACATAATGCAACCTCATGGTGAATTGTCAAAACACAGTAAAGCATTTTTAAAAATTTCACAAAAAAAAAAAGTTTCTACATATGAATGCTTTTATTACTTCTTAAGTTTAGTTTCATAAATTTTCAAAAGGCTTACGATAATATGCAAAGAGTATTTTCGAAATATTTTAGAATAGAAAAAGAAAGATTTATTGCAATTTATTGATAACTAGATTTAATATAAAGATTCATTTAGTGATAAGCTAAACCCAAAGTTTTTCTATATAACATCTCCAAAAAATAGGAAACGAAAAGACAAGAAATGATATTTATAAGCAATAGTTGTCTCTGTTGCAAGTTTGTATGAGTATCGTACGGTGTTGTTTCGTTCCGTTTTGTAATAATTAATTGTATGTTATACACAAATTATGTGTAAATCCTTTCGTCTTCAAATACAGCTTTAAAAGCCAAATTTCGCCAGGATCTGACAAATATGGCAAGAGTAGCATCTTAGAGGCAAAAATAATTGCAAGAGAATTTCAATTAAGACTTTTTACGTCTTTCGGTAGAAAGCGATGAAATGCATGGTAGTGAAAACATAAAAGCGGCAGTTACACCAGGCACAGTTCACGCAGAACTTTAAATCCAACTGAGAAGCCGTTTAGTTTATAGAAAGCAATGATTAATGCGGTTCGGCCGACTAACAGCACGACGTATTTTAAAAGTAGACTGGAGGTTTACTGTGCAGCAATAACGTTTGAATAGAATGACACGTTATAATACCAAAAACACTGATGTAGGCAATGCCCAAACACATAAAACCTGAGAAAGCTTTACTTGGAAGTTGTAATACAACTACACAATAATATAAATCCTGCCACATTCAGCAGACGGGCACAGTGTAAAGTGAATAAAACGGCATCGTAAGCAGTGGCGTATTGCAGTATTCATGGAGGTAAGTGCTAAATAAACCAAACGATCGAATGAGATACACGGACAAGGTTAACTACAAGGTCAGAAACAGAAGGTCGAAGAAGAGACTGCTCAGTCAATCACACGGTGTTTTCTCTACGTCAGAATGGCGATTCTTTAGGAGGTCATGGTGGCGGAGACTGCTCAATCCACCACTGGGATAAGACCGTTAGAAGAGAAATTTAGGCTGGAAGAGATCGCTTAGTTTAACATCCGAGTTGTTTTCTAGGGCGAGGTGCCTTATCCAAACAAAGAGAGAGGTTTCAGATAGATATAAATATTACATTTTCGTCTGATCCTCAAGTGGCTAATTACCCACGCGGCAAAGCATACACCATTAGGCGGGGATTAGCGCTGACTGTGCGCTTTCACATCTCGTGTGCCATCGAGCGTCGCGGGGTTAAGCATTGCGATACTTACATAAAACACCTACAACAGATACGGGAGTGCTCAAATTACATCAGAGCAAAATGTCAGAATAGGAAGAATTGCTTAGCTACTGTGTCTTCTTTTTTTTTAACTTGCGGGATAACATTACTTTCTCACTCTCCGGGAAAATTAATTGCTTCCATTTATCACAATAAAAATCAAGTGTATTAATCTAAACTTCAGGCATCAAAGTGGAAGCAAGATAAGAACATCACTGATACACCAAAAGCGAAGTATTTCTTTCCAACAAATCTTCTTAACATCGATAGTGGATTAAAACTTGAAATTAATCCTTGTTCTGAATCATTGGTTTATATTTAGCATAATTGTTAAGAGTTGGCTGTTGTGTGCCTATACAGAAGATACTGTGATACGCTTATACAAAGTACAATAAAATCGATATACTTAGCTTATACCATTTCACTACTTTTACGACCCGCTCAGCGATCACATATCGGCTGTCTGCTTATAATGAAATGCAGGAATACTACATGGAAAAATATTGTTGGACGAAAATTAACGAATCAGCCATAACAGTAAATTGGAATATTCCGGCGCTGAGATCCAGAATGATTTTAGTGGTATGTTCAATACGTCGAATGTGGATAATCAAATCAGTATTTTGAATCGCAACTTGCTCCTAATTCATATTGTTATACCCAACGTTATACGTGGAGCTGCTATCAACAGTGGATCTTGCTTTAATAGCAGTGGAATCAATTTTCGCCTTTCTTGCGGATGTTACAAGGCGTATAAATGACTACATTTAGAGGATCTTGCAAGAGAAACGCGACCCTGCTAATTTTCAGAGGTTCAAATATTAAACAAGCGGGACGTCAACAACCTCAATTTAGTTTCAAGGACTCGGAAAATTTAAATGCAGGCATTGCTGAGATAGAATCAATGCTTTCTCAACTATCACCTTCTCTAAAAATCTGCCAGACTTCAGTGACTGTTCTCCTTTCGGGGGTGGACAGTTTTGAATTCCTAACGGTGTTTGATACAGTCAAGGGTAATGCGCCAAAAGTGGGTGACTGCTCGCTTCTTGAACTTAATTTTACCCTCAACTGATGCTCATATATTATTCATTATTAACCACAATTTTTTTAAATCCAAGTTACTCTCGCCCTGAAAAAGTGCTCATAAGACTCCAGATAGAGTCGTATCTTACCGATCGTTTACAATTTGTGGCTGAGGGTGCTATTAAGTGTGAGCCATTAAAGCGGCGCGCCTTAGGGCTCGATTGTTGATTTTTTGCTCTTTGCAGTGTCTATAAATGATTTCTTTAATGTATTTAGTCTAGCTTCGTGCAGTGCCAATGCATTTGCTAAGGATGTACAGATTTTGTTTGCGGGAATATTGACAATTTGGAAGGATGGCAGGCCAACATACCATTTGGGCTGAATCTCTTGTTGGATGGGAACGGATCCGAATCATATGCAATGATTTGTCGGTCTCCAAATGTCCATTTACATCTTGTTGTAAGCGTAGATGATGCCAATGTGGAAATTGTAAATAACTTGAAATGATTATCGATGAGAAGTTATGCTTTGATGCACATAAACTCTCTGTGTTCTCGGGTGCTTTTTTTCCTTAGAAGCTTTTATTCCTTGAATATCTGTATGCCAATTCAGATCAAAATTAGAGTGGTCAATACTTTAATAATACCACTTACACTATATGCTTTAAAAGTCCATAGTTCGACGAGTACCTCACATTTGGAGAAATTGAGACTATTATGTAATTGTGTAATCAGATATACATTCTCCTTAAGGCGGTATGACCACATCTCAGGTTATCTTCAAAGTTTTCTAGATTACTGTAATTCGTTAAGTTAGACTGCTGGTTAACTTTTAGAACAAGTCACTTCGCGATCCCCAACCGTTGATTCTTCGCGTTACGTGCTCTTTGGCCAAATTCTTTTAGGTAAGAGTTATAGAAGAGTATAGTTCCCTACTTGAGGAGCTACAATCGCTTAGATGTTCTTATCTCACCTAATTTCAAAATAATAATTTTAAGTCAAAACGCACAAATACCTAGTTTTAAGCTATAGTGAGAACACTGCCTTTTTCTAGCTGGAAACTATTGCCAACGATCGGCCCGGCACAACAGGTCTAGGCCCCGCGACAGACAGCCCATATAGACAGTACAGTGTGACTCTTTTATTTATCAACTATCCCATTGAATAAAAACTATTCAGGCCATTGCGTGGTGATACCGCCTGATTGAAAATATCATTCCAATAGTACTACGTAACATTCCGCCTTAGAAACGGAGAACATACAATTTTCTTACTTGTTTTCCAAATAAAACACTTAAGCTTTAATGAAATTTTTCTAAACCATAAATTTTATTATTTTCTGCTTTTTTTTATTAATATCGTTTTTGTTTTCTTACCCTTCATCTTTTTTGTTATTAACCACATTATTATTATTATCATTAGTAATATAATCTATTGTTTTTTCTTTGTTCCTCTGCTTTCTTCTCTCGTTTATCTTAAAATACGTGAAATTTATTGTAATTGTTTTTTTTGTTTTTATTTTATAGATTTATCGTTATTTTTTTTTTTTTTATATTTTTATCTTATTTTCTGTTTTTGTCTTTAATATTAATAATACTGTTACGCAAAGAAAAAAATGATGCTTTCGTCTAGGAGTGATTGTTTTCATATATAAATGAGTATGCAGGTGTGAGATTAAATTTTAATCCTATATTAGTCATTCTAAATTAAATATATTTTATAAAAAAAAAAAAACAAAATAAAGAGGTAAAAACTAAAAATCAGTTTTATTAATTTACAACAAAATTAAAACACATTTACACATTTTTTGCGACTAGCAATAATCGATGTATATATATATATATATTTTTTTTTTATAAAAATTTACACACTAACTTTTTTATTTGCTCCTTTTTCCTTTTATTTTACTATTCTCTTCGTGATTTTCTATATTATTTTGTTTGTTAAATTAATATTACTTTTATGATCTATATATATATGCTTATCAAAACATGTATAAATCTTTATGCATATGTGTGAGTTTAAGGGAGAGGGACGTTGTTAGAGAACGACGGAGTTTTTAAATAAATAAAATTTATCTAAGCTTATAACGCCCTACAGTGAATAAATTATAGAAATATTTTAGAATACCAATATTTTCCGCTTTGTAAATTCATATTTAAGAAAATAATCACATCCAACTACTCTTGTCATTGGCACAAACTGCAAACTTTAGTTAACGGACAATTTTTCATTCTACACATCATAATACGGAATTCTTTAGATAGATACACCTGAAAATTCCCGTCAGAGGTCACGTAAAGTGAGAATATTGCTGTGGGGTTTATTAAATGTTTAATGGCTTATTGAGAAACGTAGGGAAAACCCAAAAGGAACTGAAATAGCTTTATTGTACCAAGCGAATCAAGATCATTTTCATGAATATATTTAATTATATCCGTTTGCTAATATCGGTACATTTTCGGACGGAAGCAGGAATCTATTAAAGTTGAATTTAAAGAACTGGTTTTGTAACGATATGGAAAATAAGATATCCTCTGCTTGTGTTTCTGTTTCAGTGAACTAGACCAGAATCCACTTATTCAAGTGTAGTAATATCAATTATAGCTCATTTCCTTCTCTACATAAATCTTTCTTTTAATTTCCACTTGTCACCTTTTCAATGTAGCCATGATTATCACCATTAATAGAACCGTAATTATTATTATTGTTACAGTTATTCGTATTACCTTCAATTATTATTTTGCGTGTGCGCTCTTGGTCATAAATCCTGAAATTCAAATTAAACATAAATTATAATAATAAGTGTTTATGATGTGAATGCTGTCCATACATCGATGCATATATGCAGACGTAGTTGCTTGCATTATAATGATTACTATGCTTATTATTATTATTATTATTATTATTATTATTATTATTATTGTGCAGTCATTCATTCATTCATTTGATAAATATTAACATATTTTACGACTATAAACATCTGTTTCAGTGCAATTTAATGGTAGCCATTTACACTATAATACACAAAGAAAAAACTCCGAGCTAATACAATGTATGCTAAAAGTCGTATTACACGAGAGTATTTACTGAAATGCCTAAATTTATGCAATTAGAATTTATGTTAATACTTTTACTTTAATTGATTCATTCACTCATGTTATTTGTTAACACGAATATGTTGAGCAATTAACGCACCACATTATCCGAAAATTAATTTACAATAATGTAGATGATGTTATCGATTCATTAACATATAAAATTCGCATATAATGCACAGTAGTTATGTAAAATTTTTTTGGAAATTCCTTAGATGAGGAATTAGTTGAAAAGATGCGCTTAATGAAGCGTATGTGCATTATAGGGAAAGTGACTTAATTATCACAAGAATTTCCTAAGCCTAGAGATCACTAATGGCAAGGCCAATTTTAAATAATATAACTAAGAAGGATATATGTCTACTATAAAACATAAGATCAAATAAGATAAACCATGAGGGTTTTTAGTCATTGCAATCGCAAGCAGATGGCTGATGTCCAAAAATATGCACAGGATACGTCCTAAATTGCATACAAGCTACACACAAGCTGAATCCATTTATCTATGGTCGTCTGACACTTAAATTGCCTGAATGCCATCTGCAGGCGGTGTTAAAACGTTTGGGGGCGAAAAGATTGATGTAGAAAAAACACTCTCATTTAGAGATCACAGATTAAATTTGAGTTAAGTAAGATCTAAATCTTGATACAAAGATTTACTAGAGATATGTAAAAATTCAAATAAAAAATGGACGCGATCCGCTCAATCATGATTGCAGTAAGCGGAAAACTGTAACTTTTAAACTACACCATATCTTAAACTAAAGTATAGTACAAATATATCCCAGTATCTCTCAATTAGTTAACAGGCCTATAATAAATAACTAGTTTTAGAGAAATTGAAAGTTTGAAAATTAATTCAAATTCAAAATTTACTTCGGCACTATTAGTTACAGACTGTGGAACGGAAGACATTGGCTTTAGAAAATATATTAGAAAAAAGAAAAGAAGAGAGGAAACTGGCAAAAAATCAGGTGTGCTGCCATCATAATCGCAACCTACACTACTATCATGCTAGTCCCAAACTGCTTCCATCATTACATTCAGTCAACATCGAGAAAGCAAAGACTAAAACATTTGCAAGAATATAAACACCACAAAACAATGATGCCTTAAGAAATGCATTCCTCCAATTTGAAATTGTGGACACAATCTTACCATTGCAAACGACCGAACCTTTCCAAAATTCGAAGAATCATATTGAGAGCGTATAATCGCTAATGCAGAAGTTTGTCGAAAAAGCGTTCTCAGGGACAAGTTTGACCTAGATCCTGGTACCACGTCTTATCATTTTGTTTCAGTTCTTGCAATTGAGATTAATAACGAAAAACGGCAGTGCACAGTAGTTGATCGAGAATATATATATTTCTACAAATGTATATATATTCATGGTTATTATTGTTATACATTCATATACACATATATATATCTATATATGTATATATAAATATATATGGTTGCCATGATCATCTCTGGATATTATAAGCAAAATGGCGAATCCAGCATAGTGCAGTCTTTTCGTCTGCCCAACTGTGTAGTATCTGTGGTAAATATTCTCCCGTTAGCGAATATGAAGATATCGCCTACAAATTTGCAAAAGAATTTGGAAATGACCTAAACTTTTCAAAAAACACGCCTACATCACCCGCACGTCTGTGCGAGAAATACTTTTATTTTCAAAATAGCAAAAATCAACCGCACCCGTCCCGTATTATATAGCATGAAAATGTAGTTTTTTTTAGGATGACAGTGACAGGTGTAAAAGAGTCGGTCACGACCGAATATAATTTTCCTACTTGTTTTATTAATTTTTTACTTTATCTTCTTTAAAATAGAGTAAGAAGAGTATAGTGGGTCCCGGTGCACTATTAAATACCTAACACCACCCTAGGGTTATTCACATAGCGACTTTTTAAGATAAAGCGTTATAAAGGTCGAAAAAATGGTCTGATCCGAACCAGTTTTAATAGCGCGTGTCCTTGCCCCAAAATGGGGTTTGTTGTATCAAATTTCATCAATATCTCTTAAAAATTGCGACTTGTAGGTTGAACCAAAGAAAACAAAGCGGGAAGAGGGGAAGACAAGCTCACAAGAAATAAGTGATTCTGAATCGATCGGTCTATCTGAAGACCCCCTGGGGACTGCAAAGATCCGCAAAAATTCAATCCACACTTATACCACAAGTGATGTAGGATATAACAAAACAGAAGTTATTGGCAAAATTTTTCAATAAAGTGATATTTTTTGGAATTGAGAGGAGAATAAATATTTTCTAAAGTTTTTTCAAAAGAGTTTTTTCTCCATTTTAAAATCCTTTACTTGATGTCGTCTTAAAATCGTGCTTTACAATACTCAATGACAATCTAATGCCACGCTGCAATATGGTTTTTACTTTTCTTCTTATTCTTCTTTGTAACTTTTTACGACTCCTTGCAACGTCAACCGATAGATAACTAGCATTAACTCTCTCGTAAAGAGTTTAGCTTACGTAATGTTTAAATTGCATAATAAAAAACGGCTTAGTTTTATCACCTTCCACACTAAATATGTTCATTCTTTGCTTTTCGCCTTTCATTTCTCTTCCCTCTTATAAATTTTAAAGCTAATTACTTACAACTTCACACTAGCGGAACTAAAAAAAAAAAGAGATGAGGAATATTTAACGAACGTTAATGCGACCAGAAGTTGAAATTTTCGTTTAACTACAAAATACTCTTTTTCGATTGTTGTTGTGTAGATTGTAGTAGTCGTGTTGGTCTACGGATGGTTATGTCTGCACATATTAACTTAACTCTCTAGATTTCTTAAAGTTTAATTTTATTTTTTCTCTTAGTTTTCTTTTCTTTTTTTTTTTTTTTTTTTTTTTTACTTTCATATACATTTACAACGCGAACTGACTAAACGGCTGAGCTGGCGTAGCTCAGTGACTTACTTACTTACTTGCTAACTGACGTACTGGTTGTATGACTGTTTAAACGACTATTAACCCCGTTTTAAGCTACTTTGTTCCTTTAATTATTTTATGGTTTAAAAAAAAAACCAAAGTGAACAATGTTTGCTTTTCTTCTTTTCCTTGCGCTTTACAAAAAACAAAAAAAATAAATAAATAAAATAAAAAAAAATAAAAACAGCAAATCCCCGTCTTATTACCAGCATTACGAAAATATGTATTAAAATAAACACGAAAACAAAAGCAGGAAACAGCTTAAAAACAATTTTTTTCGGTGAACAATTTGCTGCTGGTACTTATTCTGCTGTTGATGTTGTTGCTGTAATTCTTGCAGTAGTGCCGTTAGTTTTTGTTGCTCTTGCAAACATTTTACATTGAACAAGTTGCTCCTTCATCTTGCGATGTGTTGTTCTTGTTGTTGTTGTTGCTTTTGTTGGGCACGTAATTCTTTATGTCTGCTGTAATGTTCAGTTGGTGTTGCGATTGCCGGTGCCGTTGTTGATACTGATGTTGATATAGCTAAGGGCAACGCTTTGCTGTTGTTCTTGTTGTTTTGTCTGTGTTGGACTGAGTTTTTAACTCTTCCCACCGCTATTCTTTGTGTTATTGTTTCTGTGGTTGTTAGCAGTAATGTTGAACTGCTTTGGCCCGTGGCGGTGATGGTGGCATCATTGCAGAAATGTTGTAAACAACATGTTAAAATGGTGATTAACAACATGCAACATATACTATAATAAAAATTACTTTTATGCATGCTGCTTGAATTATGTTGCATAGCAGCTGGATGTTCACCTGAAAAGACCCAGAAAGATAAAAAAAATGTGAAAAGACGATACATAAAATATAAGAACAATTTAATTATGAAAAATTTATACAAATTTATAAAAAGTGGGCAGAAAAAAGAGCATTTTCATAAAACATTCTAGGGATGCTTTAGAATATCACTAAAAGCTATTGCTTTAAAACCAATTTAAACTTTAAACCATAGTATGATAGTTTCTTACAGATCTGGAGTAAACGTTTCCTTAATAATGCAAAACGTACGTCAGAAACTTAGGAAAGGAAGAACAATAATGATTAGTTTAAAAAATCAATTCCATCTATCACATAGAAGAAAACTGTATCGAAATAATTTAATGAAAACCTAAATAATGACCATACTTTCCGTCTAAAGGTGAGATTTAATTATTTTTCAATTCGTTATATCTAGATGCAGCCGACAAATCTCCTCGTACGTCGACAAGAAAATTTTTGGTAACTAGTACAAATAAATGCAGGAACAAATATTGGCTTTACATGGCCAATTTCAAAAAGGATGATGACTCTGGATCCTTAGAGAATTTTTACGGTTAATAGAAATTCTGCGTTTATGTTTAAAAGAACCTTTAAGAGAATGGTTTCCTATTAAAGGTTTTATAAGTTTAGATCTAACGATATGGCTCTCCCTTCAAGTGAATGTTAGTAAACTTATTTGAAATTAGAATTAGAGAGGACACCACAGCATATTGAAAAACTGAAATTAGCAGTCTTTTATGTAGTGTAAGGTTTTCACGATTTTCCTAAAAATGACAGACATATTGCAGAGATCTTTTTATATTTCTTGTATAAATTTAGAAAAACAATCTGCTTAAATGCCACTTTATATGTATGTATATATATAATTCGGAAGTCATCGAGTGATGGCGTGTTTCATGGCATTAATTAGAGTATTATGCACGGACTTAAAAGAGATCTTGACCCCTTAAGCCAATCTTTGCAAACTCTCACTTTAACTTGGGGCCGTTTCTACGTTTTTCGAATCGGCGTAGCTTGGAACAAGACAAGCAAGGGCACACTACCTATCATGTTTCAGACTTCTTTGGTTCATTCACACTCTCTTTGCTTGAGCATATGAACAGTCTGTTGCAAATTTCCTGAAATACTTAATGAGAGCTTGCCGTCGCATTCTTGTTGATATTTTCGACTTTATACCAACTAGCTGCTAACTTCTTGGATTGTCAACAAATGAAAACTAACCCCTTCATCTTCTTCTTGTTCACCTTCTGAAATTCAAAAAATCAATAACAGGTGGTTCATTATGCTGTGTAATTCCCCACAGTAGTGTTTTTATATATTCGGACGAACTAATAGAAGGCGATCAGGCAATCGCAAATCGCAAATCGATCATAGCATTTGGCGTGGTCGAAACTTAGAAACAAATAAAGACACTGAAATGAGGCACCGTCTATCTTCGATCACCCTGTAGTTGTTCATATAATAACCATTCAAAATGAAACGTTATATGGGAAGTAATCGAAAAAGTTGTCCCATTCGAACCAAACTCAATAACTTTCGCCCTTAGGCCAAAACAAGTCGGTACACGAAATGTCGTATCACTAAAACTTGTGGCCTTTAGGTTCGAGGTAAGAAAACAAGAAGGACAGAGTGGCAGACAAGTTTAAATCGATTCATAAAGTGATTCAAGTCGATCAGCATACTAAAAGGTGGGTCTAGCTTAAGTTCTCCTGTTTGTTGCATACTTTAGCACAGCCTTAAGGCGCTCTGGTACCACCCATGATTGTAACAACTTCTAATAATGATTAGGTTTAACTTGGAAAAAAAATTTATTCGTATACAAAAAATTTAAAATTATTAACGAATTTTATTGCAAAGAAATTATGCCTTCTAAACGTTTGCCTTGCGTTTATTGCTTTGTCTTCTTAAATGTTTATATTATTTTTATTTTCTTTATATGTGCTTTTTCATTTATTTATTTATTTTTTTTATTTTTTGCAAAGCATGCCATGTAGACTATGTCTTATACTGTTTCCATAAACTGACTCAAAAAGAAGTACTTTTTTAATGCCTTCAAGCCATATATTCACTTAAACGCTATTTTCCCTCACACTCTTATTTTCTTAACATAACTGAGATGTCAGAGCATTAAATTTTTTCTCGAATGGCAACAATATATAAATGTTGTTTGCCTTTTATAACATTGCAAAAGCAATAAACAACGATTTACGTACATAGATATACATATACATATACGTATACGCAATGTATGTAAAAACGAACAACAAGTGTTGAAATCCTTCTCTTGAAAAATAATATTGTTTGTGTTGTGTAGTGTGAAAACAGTTTACCTTGACTAAAGACCTTATAAAACAAACCGTATAGGTGTTCCTTCGATAAACATAGGCATGGCTTGTTTGTTGTATATGCATGTGTGTACAGATGCATGTATTTGTTATATATATGTACATGTATGTGCATATACAAACAATAGTAAGCTCTTGAATGGTCGATCACCTTGTATTTTATAAAAAGAGTAGCTGTTGTGTTGCTATGTTGTTGATGTTCGTAGAAACTATGTAGCTACACTAGCACTAAAAAGGGGGCAGTTGGTATGCTTTCTTTAGGCTTTCGTTGCTTTTTCTCTATTTATAAATTTACAACCCGCAGGTTATTTAAACACATCAAAATAGTTTTCTACATTACTTTATCGTAAAGCACACTTATACACATTCACTTGTTCCCATATATATGTACTTAGCCGAACATATACTTGCTTTTTCTTACTGTTGTTGGTGTTGTTGTTGTTATTAAAGTATTTGTCAAGTTTGCTTTTTAAATGAGCAATTTCTTCAAGAGTGGGGTCAACATTTTTACTAGAGGTTAGCTAAATAGAATGGTTATGGTGTGCAAAGCATTTAGTTCTCTACATGCACAAGTATTTGCGAAGATATGATATTACGTTTGCTCTAACATCACATCGAGATAATATGCTTTAAGGCTTTGCAAATATAAAAGAAAAGCGGATTACATTGTGTAAAAAAGCTTTTTCTCCAGAATACCTTTTAAAACTTTTCTTGTTTTAATTTTCTTTTCCCTTTTTTCTCTTTTCGTTTCATCTGCCCTACAGGCGTTCATTTTCATTAAGATATATCATGTGATGAGATTTGTTCTTTTCCTTTCAAACCAATAAAAGGCACTAAATTGCCATTCTTTGCTTATGCCGATATTACTATGAAATAACTTTGATGGAAGAGAAAAAGAAATTATAAAATAGCTTTGAAGAAAAACTTCCCATAAAATATTTTTCTAAAAAGGAGTTTTTAACTCTTCAGTATATAATGCCATTGTTATGTAAATCTGAGGAGGCAGGACTTAAGATGCATAATGATTAGCAGGCTTTTTAAGGACTTGGAGCCGCAAGAAATTATTGAAACTTATGAACTACTGAGCAATATCGAGCATTTTAAAAAATATTTCAGATGTTATTCGTTTAATCATCCACTTCTTTCAATATTCATTGTAGGAGAAGGGCAACAAACCAAAACGGCAACTAACATGACTAACAAATGTACTCAAATCTCTAAAGTTGCAGACATGGATTTCAAGTTGATCCTAACATTCGAAAATGGGCGTCATTAAGTAACAAAAACGTTAGTAAATTAGACGTACAGTAGATATCGGTATAATTCGCCCCCAAAAAATTTCTTAAGGGCGGGTTTTACACCTAACGCTTTTCGAAAGAAAAGATTATCAATGTTTATTATATTGAATGAGTGGAATTTTTCCCATTGTTGTACAGTTGCTATAAAATCGCCTAGAGCAAATGATCCCTTCCTTTTGGATTTGAAAACAAAGCCGCTGTTAGTTTATGATGTGTAGTGGGCGCGTTCTTTGGCCAATTTGGCTCATTTTCGATACCAACCTACGTGCAACAATTTCCCATATCTATACAGAATCTTCCCATATCTATACAGAATCATTTTTGCGACCATGAGAATGTTACCGTACACCTCACAAAGACGGCGGACACTCTTAAATCAGTTAAGAATTTGATGCTGCCCAAAGAGATGTACATTTTATAAAATATTTGAAGCTTCCCTCGAACCATTGCAAACGTTTTGACAAAACGCAGATTAGTATAAAAATGCAATATGTATATATCCGTGCTGTTTGGAACATCTAGAAATATGCGTTAATGACGCTGTCAAGTATGTACATTTTTGTCCAGGTTTAAATATTCGTCCATGTATGCATATGTTCGCTAATCAATGCGTTCTTTCATCCGCTTCTTTTTCTCTCTCTCTCGGTTTGCTTGTTTCAAAATTGAGAATAACTTCGGACATATTTACTTACTTAGCAGTTGAAACTTGCTTAATACACATTTCCTGAAGTGATGAGCATCAAGGCAGATAAAATTTTTTTATATTTTTTTTTTCTTTGGCGATGAATCTGTAATCATAATCGGATTGGGTTTCATCCGAATTGCTAAACATTTCAGTTTTGCCATCAAAATATGCAGGTGCGAGGCTCTTATCGCTGGTCCACAGAGCATATGCCCTTTAGTCCGTTGGTGTTAATGTTTTATAATTTTTGGGATTTTGGGCAGCAGTACCGGACAGTTTTGTGTTATAACGGGCGTACATAAAGACTCTCTAAAACCACGTGTCGAATCTTGCACTTGTCCACATTTGTTGCGGCCCCCTGAGGTACGCTATTCAAAAGATTGGATAATTTAATCCACAAAAGTTCAGCATTACCTTGTTGAGACTTTGGGTGCACATGCACGAATTTCCCTCACAGAGCTTTACATAAATTCTTTTTGACCTGTGGACATACGTTCCTCAGCAAAATCCAAAACGATTCATCATCACATGGTGAATTATGATTGTTGATCGGCAGTATGTGATAGGCGGGATGTGGACAAACTAGGAGAACTAGAACGGTGTGCCATCGTTGCGTTTCCTAATTACTTATGACGCTCGCACGGTGACTATAATAATGCATAAAATGTTCGGATAATGACTGTTGCTGTTGATGCTGCAGTTGTGGTGGAATAATTGATGTGCTTTGATGTGAACATAGCGCCCTTTTCAGTGTACACAACAAAACAGGGTGCCACTTATAGACTTGCTTCAAATTGTATGTCTTTTAATATTTGTATTAAAAGGAAGAAACTAAAGCTTTCAATTAGGCCATTTTCTATGCTCAACCGTTTATTAATGGTTTTCATTAGTACCGTTTATAGTTATTCCAGAAATTTCCGAAAATTAACATTGTTATCCGAAAATAAAATTAAATTTTTTTATGTTTCGCTTTTATTAATGAACCTTTTGTATTACATCTTTTCATTGAACTTACCGATAATTACGTGAGCGTAAACGCTGGATGATTTAGCTATCGTTGGTACGCAAGTATAATTTCCAGTGTCACTGGATAAAGCACGACGTATTTTTAATCTGTCATGTAAAAAGAAGAAAAGGTTAATGAAAATAAAAAAAAAATAGAAAAACACACTCGTTAATGATGAAAACTTATTAACAAAGAAGATAAACAGAAAAACATTTACGAAATTACCTCGACGTTAAACCATCTGTCCAATCGTTTTCAACACTGATGCGGGTCCCGCTATCAATTTCATTTTGGTTCGCTGTCATATCAATAATCTCATTACCTATTAATAATTAATACGTAGAGAAGAGCAAAACATGTAGAATATCAAAAAGAGAAAAAAGAAAGGTGAGAAAATTATATTCTGTCGCGACCGACTCTTTAATACCTTTCACTGTTATCTTAAAATAGTACCAAATTTTCATGCTCTATATTATGGAGTGGGCGCTGCTGATTTTTTCTATTTTCAAAATAAAAATCTTTGTCGCACAGACGTGTAGGCGTTTAAGGCGTGTTTTCTGAAAAGTCTAAGTTATTTCCCAATTTTTTCGCAAGTTTGTAGGCAAATATTTTTTATTTGCGAACGGGAGAATGTTTACCACAGATACCAAACGGTTGGGCAGACGGACAGATGGATAGTCAAACAGACCATGGGGGGTTTCAAGCTTGCTTCTGCGCGCTATAATAGAATTTAAAAAAATTAAATTTTTGGTACACCATAATATTGGGTAGGCGGGGTCAAATTTTCTCGTTTTTGTACAGGTAATAAAAATTCTGCCCGAAGTTTTGCAAATTTATCTGCCGTAATTTATAAGTAATAAGCAGAAAACCAATTTGATCTTCCTTTTCAAAAACAGAGTGTTCTCACCTTACATGGTGCTGTAGGTGTACCAAGGTTTTTGATAAACTTAAAATCAATTCCTTCATTTTTGCGGCCGGGAAAATTTATACAACAAACATTACAGACGGACAGATGAGCATGCCTAAACCGATTCAGAATTTGATACTGATCAAGAATGTATACGCTTTGTAGAATCTCTGAAGCTTTTTTCTTGGTGTTACAGCCGTCTTGACAAAATGAATATACCCCTCATGTTTCGGCGAAGGGTATGGAAAAAAGAAAACCTTCATCGGAATCGTAGGAAATGAAAGTAACAACAGCATGGTATTTGTTCGCATGAGTTTTTAAAAAGCGAAACCACAATCAAATTAATGCATCAATTATCCGAGAGCAACGTTTAATGGAGAATGTTTTATTCGTTTTTTTATTTCATCTTCCGTATGTAGTTAAGGCTTTAATTGAATTCTCGGTTATTTTACTTTTCTTCTTACCTTTATACCAGAATATGTTGCCCAATTCATGCGGTCCCTGCAATATTTTGCACGTCAAATTAATGTCGCTGCCACTTTTTACGTACAAATCCGTCGGCCCCATTATATTGGCCTTTAGTTCTGGATTACAGGAAAAAAGTAAAAATGAAGGGAAATTCAATGAGGAATATTTTTTGCAAGAAGGTAAATCTTGTTGTTATGTTTTTAAGCTTAAACTTTATTGCAAAGAAGGAAACTTTTTAAAATTAATTCTTATTCGGGCTCTTTGCAAAAGACATAGGAAAAATCACGTATTGATCATGTATGTGTATATTACAAGCCATAATATTAAATGAGAAATTAATCTGTTCAGACCCTCGGCCACATTTGTAATTACTGTCACTAATGAAAAGAAGAGAAAATTGACATTAACCTACCAAAAGAAGTAAAAATTTGATAGCTTGGGTGTACTGATAACGGTATTTCCGATATATATTGCGAGATTAAAAAAAAGACCGAAGTAAATTTTCGGTAAGCAATGTTGAACTTGGAGCAATCAAACTTGGAGCCGAAACGCTTTGAACGATAACTTACTTAGCCTAGGTAAATATCCATCAAATACTTCGACCAAATGCTTATCGGAGCTACTTATTTTAGTACTACACCATATTTATTTATAGGATTTTATTTAAATATTGATTAATTAATTTATTTATTATTGTACTCGTTACTAGAACATTTTTAGACTAACGAAATAAATTCTTAGACTAGAGGTAACACAAATTAAGCATTAGACATGGAGCCCAGCAGTTGAAACAAAGCAACAAACCGAATTTATATTGAATTCTGGGGCCGATAAAGGGAAAGTTTAGACAGTCACAAAGAATGTGCTTTACTGTAAGAAGTTGTCCGCAACTGCAGGTTAGAGAAGAAGGCTTCTTAAGGATCTTTAGGTGTATTACATGTGTACGGCCAAGGCGAATTCTCGCAAATGTTTGAAACTGGCTTCGTCTATCTTCGTTGGATATAAGCGAGGGATTAAGTGAAGGTTAACGGAGGAGTCGCTTTGAGGATGTTATTGTAGATTTGCTCCCATAATATTCTGTAGAACTTTCCAATGTATCTTTTAAGGTCGAATTTTTCCATGATATAGTCCATAATTAGAGAGGTGCAAAAACAGCAGGCTTCGCCGCTCGTTTACGTTGCTCATGTCCCAATTAACTGATATGACTAGGTACAAAAAGCGGGTTAATTTTATCGTTCCATGCTGTGAGAGTATTTCTTAAGCTGTCAACGATGGTCCAGCGCGAAGTCGAGGAATTTCGGATGGCTTTTAGCAAAGACAATACCGGTATTGAGTCTGTTTTTATGAGCAAGGTTCATAGCTTGAGAAATAGCTCAGTCTTCGGTTGTGAGATTTTTATTTATTTAACAAACGTTTATTATTTATACACATTAATACATCGCAGTATATTATTTAAGAACAAAGCTCTCTTACTAGGTCCCTTTGCATTCTTTTAGTATTTAGTTTCAAATAACCATAAACTATTAATGGTATGTAGTAGTGATACAAACTTTTATTTCGGCCTTTTTCTCAATGTGTAAGCGAAAGTAAAAAGAAGATGGATACATTTTAATACAGGCATACGCACATACGCAGATACATATATATTTTTACATATATGTATATATTTACTGCAGTTCACTTGAAATACATTTAGAAACCATTACTTATTACACAGATGATACAGCATTCACAAACACACACAATCATATATATGTGCATAGTATTTGTAGAAATTTATGGGCAGTTAAAACCAACAACAACAACAACAAAAGAAAAATAAGAATTTTTTGTGTGTGCGTAGATGTAAGAGTTTATTTGTTTACCCCAAGGAAGCACTTTAGAATATATATGAGATGACGACAGGAAAATGTAAGAATTATTAGCTGGATAATGTACCGTTATAGCATTTGCTGTAACCCACAGTCAGAAGAGATTTTTATGAAGAATTTTTTACCACCTCTCAGAAAAATATGACAAAAGAAAATAGAAAAAAAAGAAAAACTATTGTGAATAGACTTAAACTTGGATAGTTTTCGATTCTCTTTTCTTTTGCATATAATTCATGGACAATTTTGTTATACTCAAGTCACATATGTATGCTTGGCACTTAAATATCATTCAATACCAAGCAATATATAAATAATAAAAAAAAAAAAGAAAAAGAAAGTAACAAATATTTGAAAACTATTACGAGCTTAGTAAGTATTTTCGATTTTTTTTTCAAAGTTCATGTTTTTTCTGTTTTCCTACAAAACTGGAAAATTTTTATTAGCTTAGAGTACAATAATCCTCGTATGTGTATGCACTTATGGTGACCTAGTTCGTTGGATGGCAACGTTATGGAAAAGCAAAATCAACAAAGACAAATTTCTATGCGATTTGAATCGAAATCTCAAAGCCTCTCCATCTGCATATATAAACAGATTATACTTCAGACACATTCACTTATCGATATTGTACGAAAATTAGAGGTTTGTTTGTAACGTCCTCTACGCAACAAATTCAATTAAATTTGCTCGGTCCAAACCTTTACTAGATCTAAGCTTTGAACAAGGATTCTAGTAACGGATAATATGAAAATTGATTAATGAATTAAAATCTTGGAAATATGTCAGTTAGTTTAGACTCAAAATTTCGATGCTTATGAGACCTAAAATATAAACGTTATGCTCATGTGAAATTCGTTGCATATTTCTAAGTTTTTCAAAGGCCAATATATAAAGCTCAATATACTCTCCTGGGTTAAGTACAGCTTTGCACTATCAAGCTTATGAGGTCTGCATATACACGTTGATTTAATGTGGTGTTCGTTGCGTACTTCGAAAATTTTCAAAGGCAATAAAAAAGGTCAATATACTCTCTTGTGTTGGGTGCAGTTTTATTTACTTTTCCTTGTTATTTCATCTAACAGTTTTCAAGGCAACCTTTTTAATGTTTACCATACTTTAATTCCTTAAATCTTTAATAAAAAATTTTCCAAAATAAACCGATCAAGCTGACTATGCTTTTCATACTTTTTATATAAAAAAAAAGAAAATAAAATTGCCATATATTATTTAGTTATTTATTTATTGAGAGTTTGACTAAGAAACAATTTTTATTTTTTTTATATAGTTCGATATGTGCGTTTGAATAGCTGGTTAGTTACTTACATAACGTAAATAATATCTCAAAGGATTCAATTCGTACTGAAAATTGCCTTTCGTTAGACAAAAAAAAAACAAAAGATTAAATTCAACGAAACCAATCAAATGGAATATAAGCTTGAAAAGAAGAAAAAAAAAAAAACAAAGAGATTTACAAGCAAATCCTCACAAAAAGAACTAAGTAAAACTAAAATATTCGGCTTAATTTTCGACCTCAAAGATATAAGGCTTGCATGCCCGCAAGTAATTTTCTCTTTTTTTAATTCCTTTGAGGTTACAAGTCACATATCTATATGCACATGTCACATATTGTTTTTTGCTTATTTTGGTCGTTTGAGATTTAACATATTCGAAGCCAATACAGATACGTTTTTTCATATCTATGAACTTTTTGCAGGGGATGAAGATATGATAATTTAGTCATTCTTAGCTTATTTTCCAATTTCAAGACAATAAGGATATATTTGATACATTTTTAGGCTGAATTTCTAATGCAGTGAACGCGACAGTGGAGATCCTTTCGTTCAGCTTTCAATGTGTATTATTATAAATACGCCTGTTCGCCGCGTTACAGCTTGGCGACTGCTCGCGCGCTTCGGTCGTGTTTCTCACCTTTGCGTACAAACGGTGCGTTTTAAACGGCCTTAAAGCCAAAACAATTATGAAATCGTTATATAAATTGCTTTATGTCTTGAAATACATTGGATTTCGCTTTTAATTTATAGCCATCGTATCGTTCTGTATAAGGATATCATTTTGGTTTTTGTGATCAGTACTTGGCTCTCCACAAAAAAGCGTCTCTCTTGTTTTTTGCTCTCCGTTGCTTTCCACACATTTGAGTTGTTTTGCGTCGTTCACTGTGTTTGTAATAGTGCGAATTTTGCATGCTAACAGAGCTTTGTTTATACGTGATAAATTTTCTTGTATTTCCCTCTTCATAAATTCTATTTTGCCTGTTGTTTTTCAACGTACATTGTTTACGTACACCATGTCGAGTCAAAATAGGTCTTGAATCTGATCGATTCATCAGTTTCTGGCTTTGCGAGCATTACTATCACGTGAAATGTGCAGGAATTACTGCCGTACTGAAGACGTCGAAATGCCTACGTTGACCATGTGCCGAGGTAAGGAGGAATGAGTTTCTATAAAATTTTCATTGAGACAAAAAATGGGTTTCCTCAAATAAGTAAAGAACTCGGAAGAATGCGGAAAAGTTAAAGCGATGGTTCATGGCTGCCGCTACTTATAGCACACATCTTCCACTCCAACGTGTAAAAGACCAACTTGTAGCGAAACTTGCTGTCCTTTACTTCTCACTTCGCATATGTGCGTCTGCCCATGCAAACATATGCCTACCCTCTCACTTACCGGCGTGGAGGCTACTTATGGACCTGTCATCGGCAAATCCAGTAAATGCATCGAGTGCTTTAGGCTTGCCTTCAAATAACAAAAATATTAAATCTTCCTCTCCCTCTAGCTCGGGTGGGTCCGCTGCAGAGCCCCAATTTGCACAAACACATAGAGTCATTCCCTCTATTTTTTCTCCATCTAAAAATTCTTACCCCTTGACTCTTAATATTTCTACACTAATACGAGTTTTACCTCCTTGGCAGTAGTTCCCCCCGGAAAGCAATATTCTTGTCAAGACTGGCGTCGGACACCTTCAGTGATCACATAAAAAGTGATTCTGCTGTAAAACCCCCATCTGTTAACCGTCATAGAATTTGAAAATTCTCAAACTAGAGCTATCTCTTCCTTTAAGATTTTATTTCCGACTTAAAATACTGATATTTTGTTAAATAAACATTTGTGGCCACTAGGATCCTTTACTTCGCGGGACACGTCTCGCAAAAAGGTAAATGTTTCCTCAGTTCCAGTAACTATTATCTACCAAAATGTTAGCGGTCTTAACTCTAAAGTTCGGTCTACCTACCTAAATTCAGTACCATTGAGTTCTGCTGCTTCGCTTTTACTAAAACCTAGTTTAAGCCGGCTTAGAAGATCGATTAGATCGTACTAGTGGTGTTGTTTTCATTGCCGTATCTGTTGGCTTCCCGTTCTACGCATTCTCCCGGCGTCGAATTTATTGCCACTTGTGCGAAAGTGGATAACAAGCATTTACATATAACTCCTTCCTGCATACAAATAGGTATATGTCAACGGTACCCCGAAAACTAGACCAAGCCGGGAAAAACTGATCAGGGATATTTAAAGGTCTATGTATAGGGTATCAAATATATATTCGAGCTTTATGGGCTTTATAACCATTTGCAAGGGTGAAAGGGGACATTAAGTGTACGCGGAATCCGCCTTAGCCACCTAATAGGATCAAATGATCTCGACTGGCAACTCAATGGTTTTCTTTAAAGCCGGTAGCCTTAGGCACTTGTGCTTTAAGACTTTAGACTTGCAGTCGATTTCTCTGGCTAAATTAGTAATAAAAATAATAATAATAAAACGATGTAAGCAACGATCAGAAAAAGTTGGGTAGGCGCGCATTTTGTTATACCGGCCGGTGCAGAAGCACTTTCTGCGTCGCTTTTAATTTGCGTGTCCATCTGTTCGTTTTGTGTTCTCATGGTCAAGAAGTAATCTTTGCGGCGCTGTAGTAGAAAATGTTTCAATGTTCGTCTTTTAAATTACATACGAAACCCTTCTTTGAAAATATATGTTTTTTTTTTAATTTTCTCCTTATAAAACCATTTCAGAGAAAATTTAAAGAACATTTACAAATTTTTTTTTTCCGAAATAAGAAAATACCAAATAAATATTTATTTTCTTTTAAAAACAACAATTTAAAAGCGTGTTAAAATTTCTTTTATGCACTTTTCATGTAGAGGGCATAAAAGATTGTCAGCCGTAAGTGTGAGTAGATGAAATGAATGCCATGAATGCAGATATGAATGATGAACATTTATAAAAATGTATATCGTGTTGTTAAAATGTGTTACGAAAAAAGGAGAAATAATTATAAAAAAAGTTTTATATTTTAAGGAAATGAAAGTATATGTATATATATCGAAGTCTCTTATAACGCGCGGTTTTTATATAACGCGATTTCCATATAAAGCGAAGCGAAAATTGAAACCCTCGCACTATTTGGTAGTTTTCCTACCTACGAAGAACACACCAAGCAACTGAATTGAACAATTTATCTATGGCTGCACTTATTGAATATGTGTTGTTGCCGTTTATGGGTTATTTCCAATTCCAATTATCAAGGAATTTCCGTAAAAACGGGTGAACAATAAAACATTTTCTTTTTATGAAGCGAAAAAAATTCATTTAATTTGTGTTAGTTCTGAGCTCCATATAACAGAGTCTCGATAAAAAGCGGCAGTGGTTTGCATATGACGTGGTATAATTTATTCTGATTTGTCCTAATACTCTGTGTTTGTGTCAACGACCTTTACGTAGATCGCATTTCTTGAGTCGAATTCATGCTGACTTTCATATAACACGGTTTCCATTAAAGCAGTAGGACTTGATAGTGCCGCCTTTTTTTTTGTAAATGGCCGATCACAGAGATCTTATGTATGCGTGTGGCACGGTTTTGATGATCAGAAAGAAATGAGGAAAGAGCAACATATATGGAACGGCCGCAGCCTATTCAATGTGTGCTCAAAACCTTTACTGACTGAAGACGGACTTGCCGATGATTGTGAGCTTCGAATTCGTGAACACCGGCTTGGTAATCCCGATCCTTATCTTATTTACCTGTGTGTAGCGGCAGGCCATTTGCGCGAATTAATCACGTTTTAGGGACTTGATGACATGATTGTGTGTGGATAGTTAAAAAATATTTTCCTGCCCTCGTCCAAATGTTCTCAAGAGTGTATCAAGAGTGTATAATGTATTTTCAACCCATCTCTTTATTATCATCATTTTTATTGAATTATTAAAGCAAATGCCAAGTTTTTAAAACGAAACGTACATGTGCTTGACTTGAAGCATTCAACCTACTGCATTTACTTTACATATTTATTTTTTAGCATACTCTGGCATCATATAGGCACGTATGCAATATGAAATACGTTTAAAGCATTTCAAATGCTTTTACCTTTTAATATTTGTTTTCTGTTCCCTTAATGTTTTTTTTTATTGTTTTTTTATCTTCTGTCTTCCGACGAACCGTCTGTCCCGCACATAGATAACAGTTATTGTGAGTATTACCTTTTAAGTATCAAGTTTAGTTTACATTGTTTGTATACAGGGTAAGACTCCATGCTTACAAGTTTCTTGTTTTTTGTATTTTATATCCACCATACCAGAAAGCATCCTAACTTTTCGGTACCGTGTGAGACAGTTTCCTTTTTCTCATATATAGCATCAGTGTAGAAATAATTACATAAAAGGAATGAATCGATTCGAGTTTTCGTTTTTTCCTACAATATTATTATTATTATTATTATTATTATAGTTAATTTAGTCAAAGGAATATATTAATAGGCTAAGGGCTTAAAGCAATAACTGAAGACTGAAGCTATCGCCTTATTGAATACTCAACCGCACTTGATATTTGTACTCACGGCCACTGTGTTGTTAGTCGTCCTTAGCTTAACCGTCCACCCATGCGGTTTTTTTTTTTTTCTATACAAAAAGATAGTTCGCTACGTTTTTTTGAATTATTTGTGGATCGAATATCCTCTATATTGATAGTGCGCTGGAAATTTTTAAGTGGCACAAGTTCGTTTGTTGTGTGTACCTTCATATATGTTAGATGATCCAAAATATGTGCATCACGGAAAATGGCCACAATCTCTGTGAAGAGCTAAGATCCCGTTCGTATCTATGTTCACGTATTTAAAATATTTACAAAATGAAATTAAAAAATTTAAAAGACTTAAGTGTCAATGCTTAATAAAAGTGAAGTTGTTAAAGCTGAAGATAATTCCTTTCTCTTATATACATTTTTCGATACATTCTTGAAAAGATCTACCTTCTCGGACTTGTTTTAAATATAAAAATTGTTATTTGTGATGTTTACAACGACACTCTTCATAGTCTTAACATTTCATCGATATTCATCTATAACGTATTGAACACATTGTCAATCATTAAAGATTGCCAGGAGTACAACTTTCGCCATGCTTTCCATCTGCCGGCAAATGGACATGGGTTTAGTTGCCAGTCTGGCTGGTCGGGGAAAGTTTAAGATATATTGCTGTAAACCGTTGCATCTCTAAACTGATGGCATAAGTAGCCCAAGCGGACGTCGGACTCTTCTAAATGATTGTGCCCGATTAGTGGTTACGAGGATTTATGTAACGTTAGTGACATCATTCGAGCATGATTCTAAATTTCCTCGCTTACGCGCGTGGCGCGATGAAGACTGTGGGGAGGAAGAGGAGTAGCAAGCGAGTACACGCCATTTGGGAAATGTGTGGCCGTAGCTTGGGACTTATGTAGCCAATCAGCAAGTGTTATGTCTGAAACAAGAAGAAGAAAATTATGAAGTGCTCTACGCGACTATGCTGGCATGATAGCCGTGCTTCTTAGCTACTTGGCTATGCGGTAGCCCATGTCGCTTGAAGTGATTACATTAGCAATTCATTCTTCTCCAGCCAAGCAGTGGAATGATTAGCCCTTTCAAATCTTGTCCGTTTTTTAAAATGTTTCAATCAACTAATTTTTCCCTTGTGATTTGACAGAAATAGATTACGGTAAGTATTGAAGTTTACTTAATGTATGCGTTCCCTAATCGGCTTTATCAACCTTGTGTGTGTCGCCTTCGATTGTAAATATTACACTTTGCTGTTGTTTTCTTGCATTACATTACACTGCGTTGGTTGAGTGTCAATAATTCGCTGTAAGCTCACTATAGCGCTATTACAACTTCCACATCATTTTTCATTTATTTATTTCATATGCTCGGCTTCGTTTTGTATGCAAATCGTTTTAATTTAATAAAAATCTAGAGGATATGTAAAACTTCTCTTTCTTTCGTATCCTACTTTTTCCTAAAGCACTAAAATCTGCATATTTATGTGTACTTTAAGTACAAATGTATAAGGTTTTAATAAACGTAATGAAGCCTGCAGCCATTAATACGTTTGTTTAAAAAAAAAATTCAGCTAAATTCACTTTAACCTTTCCTTACGCACTAATGGATATCAATTTACACGTATGCTTATGGACCTATAAATTTTTAAACATAACTATTTCGTGATGGGGGAAGCATTCCCATTGCACGATGAAGAGCTAATACGAAAGGAACTTAACATATCAAAGAGCATCACCAGTTTTGTAAAATTAACGATGATCGGCAAAAATGAGATGTAAACAGGATAACTATAGCAACGAATTTATTCGCACTCTCCATGTAGAGTTATGAGAATTCTTTAGCTATTCTATTGAATACTTTCCTTTTTGACACAACAAATAAAACCTTTTGAAGTTTTCTATTTAGTGCGCTGCTAAGCAAATTATTAAATTTTCTGTATATTTTTTTCTTGTTATCGAAGGGCTCCAAAACATTTACATTTTCCAAATAAAGTGTATTGGCCGAAAATTTTAATCTAACGGTAAGTAAATAAGATGTGAGTTGCTAGACATCTTCTGGCTACTTCTACCTATTAAGGCTTTCTCTAACATCATCCATCAGTATTCTGTCTGGCACATTGCATCCGCACAATGTTTACCAACATTCACAGATTGCAAATTACCGACCAAGTTAGCCTCGTTTGCTGAAGTGCTTGCAATGTTAACCTTAAGTTCGGCTCCTTTTTCCATAAAGGAATGACCAGACATCTGCGAACGCCGAATAAAAGCTACTGGACTCAAAGTACGCACTTCTGGAACGATAATAAAGTCCTGGCTTATAATAGTACGCTTCCCGGTAAATGGTGTATAAACGACATCCAAAGGTGAATGTAAACAAATATCCAAATCGGTTTTTATTCCTGTATCCTCGTCGTAGTTTTTCTTCAGCGCTTCTTTAAACAGTGCTTTCATTTCCGTTGGATTGACCGGGCCAAGCATATCCTTTTTGAATGTATCCAATTGATTGCGCGAAAGTAAATTTCTTTTCAACATCAGAGGGCTCAAGTGTAGCTTCCATAATTTACTTATTTTAACCTTTAAAATATACGCTGTTGACATCTTCCTGAAGCGATTGTGCAAGAAAGAAAAAAGGAAATTGTCTATGTCACTTTTCGTTCATTGTTTTATCAGATCGTACAGGGGAAATGAATTAAAAATGATGGAAAGGTTGCCACCAGTTTTTGTTTTCATTTCCTTTCTGTTTTCTTTCTTTAAAGAAAAACAAATTTTAAACGGTTTCGTTTAATTATTTAAATTTTTTCAAATTTCTTTCAGGAGTCACGTTACATTAACTAAACCTTAAAAGCGGTCAAGCGAATCTCAATTCTTCTGTTCATACTCCAATTGGATGAAAAAAATTGCTTTCAACTTAGTCGGTTTTCTTGGACCTAGGAGTACCGCGATTCCAAAGCTTTAAAGACTCTGTTCAAGACTTGCATTTACCAACGCAATTATTTTTTAATTATTTTAAATAAAGTGAAGGTTAAATATTGAAATCAACATATCTTAACATAGCATTTATGTCATTTTGCGTTGCAATGAAAATTAATGCTTTTGTTTTCATGCGAATGTTTTCATTTTGAAGCCACTTTTATTTTATTTTTATACAAATCTGAGGGCATTTAATTATTATAAGCGTCTTTAATTGTACAGATTTCTGTACATTAGAAAGAGAGCAGATGTTCTCACATTCCCTTTTTTTCATTTTTTTCTTATATGCGTGCTGTAGCATGTACTCGATACCAGTTAACAAATGTGATTACGTATACACTAAAGCATTGCTTCTATATATAACGGTTAAGAGATAATCTTCTAACTACGCTTAGAAAATATGTGTAACCAGATTTCGGATATCAAAACTAGTTTCAAAACAAATTGGTTCTCAGCTTTTGGATGTCACTGAAGTGTCCGCGAACACGTTAAGTATGATATGCTTGAGACATTACGTCATAAAAACGTGTAATACTTCCGTTTGTCCTTATTAATACGACGATGACTTAAAACTGCATCCATGGCTAAAGCGGGCAGGATAGAGTAAGTCTCATATTTATTCCAAAAATTGCAAAAATCCTCTCTCTAGATTTCCACTCTTCATATAATAATTCTGTCCCACTAGCCGCATACATAACGCGCAGATTGCGCACGGTACTTCCACAGGTAACTTATTAGTCGATTTAAAATTGATTCTATTCTGAACTTACTTCTATATCTTAGGAATATAAATTAGTTGAGTCCATTTTTTGTGGTTCAAAATAAATATGTTCCCGAACTAAATGAATTAATGAAAGTATTGCTCATACTATTTGTTTTTTACCTCCTTCTCTTCTCACCCCGCTTTCCGAATTTCATCGTGAAAAAATTTCTTATCTTTTAGGGTTATCCGCAAAGTGCTTATATTCGAGTATCATCGTACGAAGCGGAACAGCTTTCGAGCAAACAATAAGTCGGCCATCTATTGATTGCTGATAACCGAAGAGTAAGATATTCCAGGAAAGAATTGCAAAACTACTTTTGACGTTGAGCTAGTTTTCTTATAAGGACCCGAGTTCTTTCAAACTGAAAACTTACAGATGGTGACGTCATGGATACTCAGGTTTATCATCGGTGTTAATGCGACGCGATTTAACGCGACGTTAAGTCAGCATCAAGCTTTCTTAGGCTTCGCATATTGTAACGCATGCGCTATTGAAATCCCTAAGCCCTTAGCCGCACTATCCATCGCACTTAGTAGAAAAAGCTAAGTTCCCCGCAAATGCTGTTTTTTGGCGTAGAACTACACTTATTTAAAGTTCCAAGAAACTATGTTGTGTACGCTTTAGTGTGATAATTTACGCATTTGCCTACAGCTTAACAGTACAGACAGTACTTTCAAGTGCAGAAGTCACAATTTTATACAATATCCTGCAGTACTACTTACACTCTCTCTTAATTTCTATTCCAAATACATAATAATAATAAATAAATGCTTTTGAAGAATGACGCCTCCAAAGAAGTTTAGAAAATTATAATTTTAGATAACATTCCCTGTTTAAATTTTCCGGCATATGAATTCCATATCCATTCCAAATAAATGGAGGATTAAAGAAGAAAGATATGATAATTTAAATTTTACCAAGATCACATTAAATTATTTCATGTGTCTTTACTTCTACTGTACACACATTGAATATTTATTAAATTTTTCTTTTTGATATAAAAATATGGATTAAAGTAATTGTTATGTAGGTTATTATATGATTATAAATTATTTGTAATGTTTTTAAAATTCGTGTTTGTCCTCTTTTTAAATATTTAAATAGAAATATATTTTTTTAATCTATGTAAACATTTACACACATACATAAACGCTTATTCACTTTTACTCAGTGCATTTTTAACATTGGACGAGTGTCTATGTCACTTGAGTGTTATGAATTTTAATATTCTCAACATATGTTTGCATAATTCTCTTTTTTTATTTTATAAAAAAAAAAAAAAAATAAAAAAGAACTGAATAAAACCAGACTTAAATGAAAGCCTTCTAACATATTTAATCAACATTTTTAGGAGACCCTTAACTGGATCTCTGGTATTTATATGTAAATTTATTTTAAATAATATCTAAAACAAAGAAAAAAGAAACAACTAAGAAAATTATATTAGGTCGTTAGCGAATCTCTCATACCCGTCATGATCTTAAAAAAAAGGAAAAGAACTAATTTTATTGGGTGGAGGCGGCTGATTTTTTCTATTTCGAGACTAAAAGCGGAGATTTATATAATGTATGTGTTTTATCTCATCGGCAGCAAGCGAAAAACACGGAAAACAAAAGACTCCATAGTTTTTGTTACAAAGGCGTGTGTGCGTGTTGTAGGCGTATTCATTCAAGCGTATAGGTACTTTTCAAATTCTCTTGCAAGTTTGTAATTTTGATAACGGGAGAATGATTATCACAGATACTGTACGGTTGCGCAAACGAACAAATGAACAGTGACCAGACGGACATACTTAGGTGTATTCCAAATTGCAAACTGTCCAATAACTTACCTACTTCATAGAGTTTTTGGAGCTTGCAGCTTGACGTTATGAAGGTTTTGAAAAAAAATGATATTATGACACACTATCAAACTGAGTAGTCGTGGCCGATTTTTCCATTCTTTTGGAGGTGCGACAGCATCGTCCATAGAATATACGTTGAAATTTTTCTACAGTTATCTGCTGTAGTATTGAGCGAAAAAACGATTTTTTATTCCTTTTGAAAAAGAGAAGAGGTGTCTTCACTTTACCTAGTACTATAGGCTTGGCCTTCGACCGATTTGGCGCATTTGCAATACCAACCTGCGTGAAAGAACTTTCAATATTTCTGCCAAATTTGAATCGATGAAGTTGCGGTCAAGAGAGTTTTTTGCAATAGACTTTAGACAGGTAGACAGACAGACATACTTAAATTGATTCAGAATTTAATGCTGATCAAGCATGTATATATATCTCCGGGTTCTGTGATGCTTCCTTCCAAGGCGTTGCAAACGTTTTAACAAAGTGATTACACTCCTCATCCTTCGCTGACGGGTATAAAAGCTTAACACATGTACGTACTGTATATGTATAATAAATGTTTATATGCATGAATAATGTATTCTGGCTTAAGCAATCTGACTCGTATTTTATTATATTTTTTTATATAATGTTTGTTTTATATAAAGAGAATTCACTTTTTCTTCATCTTTGCAAACATATAAAAAAAATTATTTTTGAATTATTTAATATCGTCTGTTATACATAGGGTCATCCATTTTGTGTTTTCGAAAGGTAACGTAAATAAAACGCATTTGTGATTGAAATTTGGACCAAATTGTTTTTTTCAATGTTTTACTTGGGCCTTGCCGTTAGTTGTGGAATATGTATACAGAAACCAAAGGTGCTCATCTTTAATGAATGTGGGATGAAGGTCATATTTACTTAAATGACTTCGTAAATAGGGCTTGTTGCCCATTTGGTGTAAAGAAACACATCAGATGTTCCTAAAGGGCTGTTACATGTATACAAATAAAATTTGGGGTGTGGTGTAAGGGCTATAAATATCATTTTTGAAAGCGAAAATAGCATCGCAGTTACCGTCAATGGAGAACGCTAGGGAAACATGGTAATCGATTTTTGTGGGAAAAATTAGATGATTTCGATTTGAACGGTATGTAGCTTCAACAAAATGTTATAATTTGTCACGCGTTTCGGAACAAGGACTATTGACTGGGGAAAAAGTTCAATGATCATGTAATCTGCATAAATGCCTATGTGAGCTTGCCACGAAGACCATACGACATAACTTCATTGGGCTTTTTAGTTCCACACTACGTTGAAGCATTGACTTACTCCAACACATCACGAACTCTCAGTGACCTTACCCGCCAATATTATCCATGTCATTGGTGAAATAAGAGCAGATTTACCTGAAAAAATCGCAAAAATTGTGTTACAAGATTGAACTTTCACAGAAGCCCACGCAGAGTCACATAGGTAAAAACATTTTTAAATAAAAGTGGCATGAAACAAGATTTAAAATATATAAAATTCATGTTAATAGCTTTTACAAGTTAAAAAAAAGCGCTTATTTGATGACCATTTATTTTGAAAAAGTTACGAAAAATACACAACAGGTTCGTATTGGATTTATATGTCTCTGGTAATAATGTACTTCTTAGTTATTTGTTAGTCATCTGAAATGACAGAAGGATAACAAAATAAATAATAGAATTATATTTGGATATAGTCATATCTTTTATGTCCATCAGCATAAAGAGAAAAAAATCAAAATGAAAACGAGCAAAATGACGTTATCGCCGCAGTCGATTTTTTTCTATTGTTATGCAGGCCCCACTCTCCGTAGACGAGGTGGAAAAATCTTTATCCTTGTCTCTTGTTTTAGTTTATGAGTAACGAGCAACGCGAGCTTATTTTTTTGTGCTTTTGAAGGCACAATTGGGCCGTTTTCCACCCAAATTTGTAACAAAAACCTTGCACTGTGTTTGTTTTTTTTTTCTTTTGCCAACATCTCTTTTAACGTTTGCGAACGGAAAAACGCTTACAACGACTACACGAATAGAAGGAAAGATGGTCATACCTCTTTAGATGAGTTCAGAGTTTTCGATTGATCAAGAGTATGCATACTTTCTAGGTTTCCAGAAACTTTCTCTTAAGTTTTGTAAACCTCTGACCTCGTGGCGGCGAGTGACGTTTAAAAAGCCAACTTGATTTGTTTTGAGTTAAGTCTTAAATAACTACAGTCCGGAAATATTTATTGAATTTATTTTACCGCAGATATTCTACTTATATACATTTTTTACAAGCATTTTACCATATCCAAATTCATGGTTTTATTGTTAATCCCTCTCTGCTTTTCCGCTAACCGTTTTCATCGGCCGGCAGCTGCATGACGCTCCGCGAATGTGCATTTGGTTTTTCCCTCTTTTAGGGACTTTGTCATTTGGGAAAATTACTTGGCGCACGACGGAAACGCAAAATTCATTGCACTCATCGCTTTACTTATCCTTCTGAGCACTTTACTATTCTCATAATGAATAAATAACATGGCGCTACTTTTTCTGCGCAGGTTCAAGAATTTTTCCGCACAACTTAGATGATGCAGACACTGCCAGCTGTAAACATAAAAATTCGTAAAATTTCTAGTAATTGGTTGCGTGCGTCATGACCAATTCGCGGGAAATGATTTTTCCCAATTTGACTTTTGCAACTATTTTCTTCAGCTTGTTTTGGTCTAACGTGTTCTGGAGATTAGTGTTTTTTCCAAATAGTTGATTGTGACCAATTAAACGTTCTCATGACAGGCTTCAAGAGAAGATTACGACTTAAGACGAGCAGATGTGCTACTCGAACAAACGATTAGAAGATGATCTGCACAGGTGACCGAGTATATCAAAATATTTGTCATACGGATTACTTATTTATTTATTTTTTTAGCAAGGGCAGTGTGCTTCATGAAATTCAAACGAAAAACATTAAAGTATTTCACCACTATTTACGTACCTTTATTATTACGTGCTTTATTATTTATAAAAATAAATAATGATTATGTTTCTAAATGATTATGTTTCTAAAATGAAAAATCTTTCTTTATTTTCCCAAATCTCTCGATTTCAAAATTAATATTACGTGTTAACAGTTTGATCCGATGTAAGAAAATCGTCATGACCAACACTGCGCTAATTGAAAAGAACTGCCAATATGGCCTTGGCTTTTGAAGAGCTTAGCCGAAGAGTTCACGGTTTCGATTCATTTTTTGCAGGATATTTACTCGATCGGTCGGTTGTTTCCGAGTTGTATGGATGGATTCAAATTACATGTCCAGTAATGATGCATTTCATGATGTCCTGATCGTCAAAAATCATTGTTGTGCTGACATAATGAAAATCAAAGCTCACTTTGGTACCCTCACAAAAAGGCGTGTAGCTCTGCAGCAATTGAATATATTCAGATGAAATCTTATATAAATGTCAAAGAGAATGCTACTAATCCACCAAAAATCCAATTTATTTCATAATTTCATAGTATCCATGAAGTTTAAATCAAAAATTCACTTTATTTTTTATTCACAATAACAAATTCCTTTTTTATTTTCACTTAGTATAAAAGGATTTATGAGTCTTGCAGGGGTTGTGTACTGATATAGTCACTAATCGAACAATTCGAAGTAATTCTAATTCATTTTAAATTAGCACTTGTCAGCAAATACATATTTTACTCTTATAGTTAAATTTATTTCTTTTATGGCGCTAATAAAAAGAAAACTAAGATCGGAGAACATAACTGACAAGCAATGCATATGTGTACCGAAAATACATTAACACTGGAAATCAAATTGAAATTTATATTTCCTCGCTTTAGAAATCAAGAATTTATTACGCCTAGCACCATATTTTTACATATTGAATACCCTGGTGGCTCATAAAACTACAATAATATAAAATAAAAATAGAAATTCATTGCAAACACAAACACAATCAGAGGCACCCACGTACACACGAGCACGCACGCACAGATAGAATTTCATGCACTATGCATATGCAAGTTTTATGAAGCTTGTAAAAAAAAAAAACAGCGTTTATAGCGAGTGTGTTTCAGTGTAATCTAAAATACATTTACGGTATTTGAAAGTCAGCAAAAGTAAATGCTACACTGGTTGGCGATTGCTGAGCTGGTGTTAAAGTGTTAACGCCGGATAATACAAAGCTATAAATGGCAAACCTATACATACATTAAAAATGTAATAAATAAAATGCCAGAATGGTAAGATGGTAAGATTAGAGTCAATATATATATATATATGTATGTATATATTTATTTATAGCTGAACATGTATGTGATTGCAGAAAGTCATAAATTGAAAGAAAAACAAGTAAAGACATTGTAGTGCAACGTGGCCCTCCATTACAGCACCCTACAGTTATTCTCAAAATAAAGTGTTATAGGGAAAGTGATTGAAAAAATGGTCCGATCCGAACCATTTTCAATAGCGTTAGTCGTTGGGCCCATCATTCAAAACTTACAGTTATTCATGTCACAATTTTTCGAAACAAGGCGTTATATGGGAAATGGTTGCCCGATCCATTTTGAAGAGATTTTTTCCTTGATCCGCAACAGGTCAGTGTATCAAATTTCATCAAAATAATTTATAAATAGCGTCTTGTAGTTTAAACACAAGAAAGCGAGACGGGCAGGTAGACAGACGCACAGACGAAAGAATAAGAAAGGGATTCTGAATCGATCGTTATAACCAAAAGTGGTTCTACACCAAGCCCTTCCGTGTGTTCCACACAAACTTACTATGTCCGTGTATCACAAGTGGTGTATGCTATAAAAAACGACTTATTTAGATATATATATGTATATATAACTAAAGAATCAATGTTTACAAATCAATTCTCCTTCTATTTGTGCTTGTGATTATAATTTAATTTATTATCTTCAACAAATTTGAATTGAAAACCATTTATTATAAAATTCTTCAATTAACTTCAAACAACCTACAATCTTTCAATTATTTAGTTGATAAATAACAAATAGAGAGAGACAGAGTTCAACTGGGCTTTCTTAATGCAAAAAACTCTCTAATTAATATAAATTACGTTCGGTAGCATTATTTATAAAGAGCCTTGAGAAGCACCATCAATAGACCGACTAGATTAAGCTTTTATCTTAATTACAAGATAGTATTCCAAAGAGACATTAACGTAAATAATGCTTTCATATTATGCTTGTGCACTACAATATCTCGAATAAGTTTAATTGAGAAAAGAGGGTTTCGTTAATCATGGAATTCAATTTGAAATTATCTTCTATATATAGAGCAGTTTGACATTTAAGGCAAATTAACTAATTTTAAAGTATTTCATAAGTAAATACGAAGCCATACGCATACAATATTAAAAATCTCATTCGCATGGGATCATTTTCTGATTAAACTTTTCACAAAAAAAATGTGCGTTGATACATACGGCCAGATGACTAGAAGGAATTGCGGAAAGAAAAGGACATAGTACTGAGTGGGGGCAGTCTAGTGAGTGTGTATCCAATCGGTATGTTTTACAACCAAATATAGTCAAACGTCAACGAGATTCTAGCCCGCAAACACTTACTTGCATAGCAGTCGCGGCTATTATCGCCTCAGCTATGCGGCTATGAACTTCACAAGAATCAAATTTTAGGATTTTATCATAGAAATAAGACCACAATATCGA
Source organism: Glossina morsitans morsitans (assembly GCA_001077435.1). Taxonomy (NCBI): domain Eukaryota; kingdom Metazoa; phylum Arthropoda; class Insecta; order Diptera; family Glossinidae; genus Glossina; species Glossina morsitans. The sequence continues at coordinate 67,743 of CCAG010009919.1, forward strand.
TGTGACATACAAATTTGCTGCGATACATTTGGACCACATAGGTTTATTTTTAGCCGCTCTGCTCACACCAACGACTTTGAGAACTAAGCTATTTTACGGTAACGAAGTCTAATTTCGTCTATTTTATGTTACATTGTTGACAAAGACAATATATTTCATCAAATTTTGGTTATGCGTCAGTTCAGGTTCTTCGGTCCATTCAACAAGGTTCTCTGTGAGAGTAAGCAATGACGTGGTAACGAGATGTGGTATACGGTATACTTTGAAGAAATGAGTAAGGAATTTTATTAGATGAAGTCATGAATAAGCTGTTTTCGTGCTTTGTTGATAGCTATGTCTTTTGGTTTTCCCTTTATTCAAAAATTAGCTTTCGTTGAGCTGTATTCGATATGAAAGACCTTTTTGTCAATGCAGTAAATCATAATATTGTAAAGATAAGAAGGTAATGAACACTATGTATTAACGCGGGAAAAAATAAGTTACTCAGTACACAAAATACAAATTTTTATATTTGTACGCAGCCTTTTTTAGCTCGTTTAATCGAATCTAAGAATTTTATGACCTTTTTGTAACGCTTACCAGACAGATTCATTTTGAGATTTGCAAATAGAGCATAGTTGCCGCGCAGTAAATCTAGAAAATACACTCAATGCGGAAACAATATGCATTGCAATCCATACAACGTCGCTTGTGCAATATTCGAGGAACTAGTTTATATGCCATTGTTGCGCGAAAAGGTTTTTCTTTGTTTGTTTTTTGTCTGGTTGTTTGTTGCGGGTTCAAATAATGTTATATACAATCGGCGCCTGTGTTCTACGTTAGTGAAGGCGGTAATAAATAAATATTATGCCACGTATATCTCAGAAAAAAAAACCTGGCCATAATCTTTCCAAGCGATTATTGCGCCTAAGCTCACTTTGGTGTATTTTCTCCGGACAAAACTCATTCTTTCGATTCCTTACGTGATTCCAATAAAGGTTCTTGCATCCATGTTTAGTCCATAGTTACGTGATAACCGAGAACATTTGATGAATTGACCTCAAGCAGCTCTAAACCCTTCATCGAAGTGGCCACAAATAAATATCTTCTTTGGTCAATTACGACGAACTTGCCATCCAATATTCAATGTGAAATTTTAAATAGGGATCTATGCGAGGCATTCACAGCCACAGAATGCTTATGCACTTTCAATTTTATATCGTCGTGATATCATATCACGACTTTTTTCCACATGCTTCTGGTATTGTAATTTCGATTGGATGACTTGACCGGTGTTCATCACATGTGCAAGTTCGACCAAGTGAAAATTGAGGCAATGTTGAACCATTTTAACCTATTGAATAGATTCTCCCTAGTGATTATCGAATTGAGTTTTAGTTTGATTTGCCGATTTATCGTCCAATAAACCATTAACGAAAATCAGTCTGTTCGATATAATTCAAGCTGGTTTACTTGTTACGACTGTCAAAGATGCGCTCTATTCTCGGATGTCAGGAAATTTGAAGTGTGGTGTTCTTTTCTGACAACAAAGGGAGTTTTTCTTCATCGTTATACAGTTAAGTTACATTTTATCTTTTGTAATATTTATAAAAAACACATCAAATTCGTTTTGCCATATGCAGAACACATTTTCCTGCATCGAACGCATTGATCCATGCTATGACTGAGTTTAATCAGCATTATTGCATACACGCTTTCACGCTTGTTTTCTCCATTTCATGCGAATTGATTAGAATTAAAATTAAATTCTTAGAAGAAAATATTTGCTGTATTCAGGGCTCTACGCCTCAGTGAATGCATACATTACTCATATTCCTATAGTAATGGAACTGTATACAAATCATAGTCTGCTTGAATTAGGAAAAGCATATTTTGGCAACCCTTGATTTGCACTCTTAAAGCAAAGTCAAGACAAGTTTTCTTTTTGTCTATCAGCAATTGTTATCGATGTCTTTTCTTGTGCAAGAAAATTCGAATTCGAACAAAAGCAAATAGTCCAAAAGTCGCTATGTTCGGGTTTTTTTCTACTGAATAACATTCGTTCTGACATAAGAACAACTTTACTATGTAGAGAAAAATTTCATTGAAATAACTTTCGTATTCGCCACAGATGTCAATAAAGGTAAAGAGCAATTGTGAACGGCTTCTTAAAACCATATAAGCATTAAAGGTAAATTATTACAGAGCAACCGCCTATACTCTAATTACATAACCTCTCCCAAAATGCACGCAAGAATTAATTATTATAGAAAACACAGCGTTATTATTAAAGATTGCATATTCTTGTGTTCATCACCGCAGCATTAGCGATATATTCATTTTGCCAAAACGTTTGCAATGCCCGAAAGGAAACATCGGAGACGCCACGTAGTGCATATATTCTTGATCAGGTTCAAAATCTGAATCGATTTAAGCTTGTCCGTTTCTCCATCTGGCTGTCTGGCCTTTTGTGTAAAAACATTCTCCTGACCGCAAAAATTAAGCTATCGACTTCAAAATTAACTAAAACATTGCAACTGCGGACACCCCTGCTTCTCAGAAGGAATAAAGTATATTTTTTTTGCTCAACTATAAAAATTTGAGCACATGTTCTATGGACGATGCTGTCGTATCCCCAAAAAAATCGAAACAATCGGCGACGCCCACCGTTGCTCCCTTCAACCCTTTTCTACGCACACTGTTGCAGATGCATTTGCAATTTAAATATTATTTAAGTTAGCATGTTTTAATATAAAAAAAGCCCGTACCACTTTGAAGGAAGAAACGTCAGATCCTTACACACAATATAATGTACATGAACTTTTCTTTAAAAGAGATAGCTGAAAATCGAATTTATTTTTAAACATGTTTGTCAGCGTAATTATTGGTAATATCTGTATCATTGCAAAATCAAATTTCGCAAATTGTAATTTTATTGATTTTTAATTTCCGCATTTTTTCCACTCCTTTAATTACTAAAATACGCAGCACTCGCCTTTTCCAATGAATTCATTTTTATGTTTTGGTTATTCTTTTGTTATAAGAATTGTATATACACCGCAATTAAAAATTCTTCTTATTATTAAACTGCCTCTGCCGTTGCCTTTGACGAGGCAGGCATTAGCAAAATAAGAAAGAAGGATTTTTTTTAATTATCCAATCAAGCTGTGACAAATAACTGAGGTTTTTGGAGTGAACTCCTTCAAGCTTCTAAGAAACGATCACTTTTCCTCAGAAAAAAAATATATCCTCTTCTTCTATTTCCTTTTATTTATTAGAACACGTAATCAACGAATTCGAAGTCAACGTGAACTGTGGCTTCCGCCCCAAAGGCTGCTTTTATAATGTATGGTAGTGAACAAAATTTTAAGAAATTTTGTTTTATCTTCTTCTTCTTAAAAGTCAATAAACGAGTAACTTACAGATGATCCGCTTCGTTAAAGTAGAAAACGCTTAGCGTGAACACATTACGTGCGTGCAACAAATCGAAATTCTGTGATATTCAATGTGGCGACACGAATGCATTCGTATCACTTACAGAGTGCATCAATTTCATTCATAATACTTTTGAATATAATATTACTACCGCATGCAGCAGATCCATAATTGGTCTGAGCCTTCATACAATCATCGACTTTTATTTTATTAGAAACAGTGTTTAATTCTTAAAACTTTAAAGTTCGCATGAGTAAACGACCACCAAGTCAGTGCGGTAGACTTCATTTTGCTGGTCGCTCTAGTGAGTTCTCACCCACTAGGCATAGCACATCGCTACCAGACTGCGGTTATCCCCTTATCTCTTTCTTCTTCCTTACTTCTTCTTGAGGCCGTAGACTCTCCTGAGCGGTCATGTATGAATTAAAACGCCAACTGCGAAGGATTGTCAAATATTTCTTGAGCGCTTATTAGCAGGAAATGATTTTACTTGCAACGAAATAGATGTTACAAACACCCACCTAATTTAATTCAAAAACGAAAATTCCTTATTCCTGTCTGCCTACCAAGTCGATCATCGCTGTTTCAAAATCTCAGTGCTGTTTGACTATACTTGGTCGTAGTCACAGTGAGCGATTTGGCATACGTCCACTATGGATAACTGCTTATCTCTTTCTCTTCCGTCACTCATTGTGCGAACAGGGGAACACTCCACTGAGTGAGTGGCCCTTTTTAAAAATAAAATCATTATTTATTTTATTTTGTGCATTGCCAAACGTTTTTTTTTATAAGGAGGCTTCAGAGATCCTATAAAGTGAATATATTCTTGATCCGCGTGAAATTCTGAATTGAATAAGTTACGTGTTACTTTACGAATCAGCTTACTCCTTATGTGCAAAAATAGAAAACGTCCGCCATGCTCACCCAAAGTTACAAGTGATTAAATTTTGTTTTTTTCATCATAAGGCTAACAAGACCGAATGTTAAAAACTATTTTGCACGTTCCTCAAATGAAGATATTATCTGTCTAAAAATGGGTTAATTGTTACACGAATATGGTAGACACCGTGACCTGGTGAATTAATCTTTTCTTAATTATGCCAGTGATATGAGTGACAAATAAAAGAACTTGGAGAGTAGAATGCGAAAAGCTAAGTGGGTTCCAAATTAAATATCTCGGAGATTACTGTGCACTAATTTTTACACTACCTTTGATAAATGCATCACAGAGAACTTGGGAAATAGAATGGAAGAAGCCAAGTGTATCAATTTTAAATTAATTGTCGTAGACGTCACGACTTAGTGGATAAATGTTTCTTTGAAAATACCTTCATTCTAGCTATCAAATGAAAGGAGTTGGAGAGTAGAATGTGACAAAGGGTGTTAGTTATAATTTAATTCTGGTGGACTTTTAATACATAAAGTCTTGGTGCGTTTAGAAAAAAGGATTTCTTGGACATTAAAATCTTAACTGAGCCAAGCGTTTATATGATGGGTGTGTAACACTCGGTCCCCGCCGAATATAACTTTCTTACTTGTTTTTATTCATTCACTGTTTATATATTCTATAAATAAATTTACAAAGTATGGAGTTAAAGGATGCCAGATAATCTAGATCACATGCTCGACTGTATTGACCCCTTTTCCGCACTTGGGAATTGAATCTGCGATCATTGAGTTACTAATTGTGATCCTTTGTCCGCTTGGTTACACGTGCGGGGCTAATGTTAAAAGTAAAGTCTTAAAGCGCTAGCGTCGAGAAGAGTAACAATTTTCTTAAAGCACTAATCATTATTTTCGCTGATTAAAAAAATAATGCCACTTGATATAATTCTCATTTCCAACCTAAACTCACCAAAACTCAAAGAATATATAAAATCCTTTCCCAGCTGAGCCCAACATTTTCATTGAACATGTATTCAAATACCATAAAAATTTTTCTTAAATTATAAAAAAATATTTTTTTTGGCATTATCGCCACAAGACGATTAACTCAGAGTATGTAAAATTTTAATCTTCCGGGTATAAGCTTTAAGCTTTTAGCTTAAGGCCACAGTTCACTCATATCCGTTGAAATATTATTCTTTTTTCCGCACAAGTTTTCCTGCAAATTTTAAATTAAGTTCATTTAAAGCTTAACACCATGATTCTTAAATGATGTGTTACAAAGTCGATAATTAAAAAGAAAGAAAATACCTTTCGATCATGGTATTAATCCACTTTTTTCTAAGGGAAAAGCTGAAAAAGAAGTAACTGATAATAAATTCGAGGAAAAATTTTCTCTCAACTGTAAAACGCTGACCAAAACTAATTCTTTCCTGAACGCAGCAAATTGCTGCAGATAAAAACAGAAAATAAAAGGAGAATAAGAACGATATGAATTAAATCATTTTTGCCAATATAAAGTTTAATGGAAACACCTTGCTGGCAGCTCTCAGCAAACGTGCTTTCAACTTTATTAAATATAATTTGAAAACAAAATGAGCAATAAACTGAAAATTAAGTAGAAAAAGAAAAAAGATTTTTTAATATCTAACTTTACACACACAAAAAATAAAAAGAAAAACAAGAAAAAACGAAATGAAATGGAAGCGAGAAAATAAAAATGCTTCTCTGGATATGCGCAGAATTTGAAGCATGCTTCGCAGCCAGCTGCAAGCAAACGTTTTAGCAAATTCTTTTGGAACGGTTTGAAAGGAAGGAAAGGTATTTCTCTCATGTGGTTACATGGGTAACGTGACATCATCCAAAGCTGTAATAAAATTTCAAATGACAACAGCAACCGCGTAAATGCTCGAGTAACAACTCAATGGTCGTGGTTTCAAATGCCAAATGCGATATAGTCTTCAACAAAACATATAGACATCGATGCTAGTGCTACAAGACTTTAGTCTTAGAAATTAGTCCTCTTGCTAATAATTATAATACAACAACTACTTGCAACTTCTAGATCCTTCCAAAGGACTTAGCTTTTATAGAAGTTGAGATTTTTTTATTCAACTCATATTAGACTTCATTTACACGTTTACGGGTGTATTAAGAAAACGGGAGTACTTATTAGGCAAAAAACGACTTTAAATGCTTATTTCAAGGAAGATGGATTTTTCGGCGTATATAAGCGAAGGACAAGTTGAACATACCAACGTAAGCTACCATGAAGATAACTTCCCCTGTACATTTAAAAATGCGGCGGAGATGCGTATCTTGTTTTTTTTATTAACTTAAAATGCTGACATCTTTTCTACACCTTCCTCTTATCGTTTGAAAATTTCCGTTTAATGGCTGACACTTACAATAAAATTATAGTAAATTAAATTTTTGCTTAACAAGTTCATTCTAAAATTGTTTTAATAATTCATCTTAATTTATTTAAAGATAGCGACTCTATTTTTTTTTTTACTTACCGATAACATTAAATGTATAGGAAAGTGACATTTTCGGTTCCGTATTAATTTGACACTCGTATATACCCGAGTCTCTAGGTTGTGGGTATTTGATTTGTAAAGTCCAATTACCCGAGTTTTCAGGTCGTATAACCTAAATAAAAAAACAAAAAAACCATTTAATTGTATTCTCTGAAAACGCTATTTATGTATATAGTGAAAACTATATACATATATATACATATATACATATTATCTGACAGGATGAAGGGTCCTTTTTTTGAAGTTAGTTCACACTACACTTTATTAAAAGTTTTTGGAAAATAAAACTTACTTGAAATCTTTGATCAGACGTATACGTAGTAGAACCGGCTGTAAGTATGTGTAGATCTCTTTTACGTATCCAAGAGACCTGAAAAAGAAGTAAAGGAAAATGCTGTCAAAAGAACAATTCTTTTTAATAGAGGATTTTATAAGTGATGTTAAGCTTCCTCCACCATATACAGACACACTTAAAGGTATAGTTTAACTAATTGTAAAGTTTTAGTTAAAGAAAAGTTCCCATCGAAAATGTTCGCAATTTTTCGTTAGCTTTTCTTTTAAAATTATCACTTATTACATCTTTCGGCGAGGGGTCTTATTGTACGTTCTATAATGATTTTAGTTTTCACTACTAACCGCTAGAATAATGTGAGCACTGGAAAGTCCGACAATGTGAAAATTTGCAGATATCTTGAAAAGCCGAGTGAATCCACGGCGTTCTTTTTTTGCTCTATTTCCCTTTGTTGGTAAGACCTAGCAGAGAGACCTTCAGAAAAGCGAACATTGGAGTGCGTATACAGTCAATATATTTGAATGGAGCTGGCTTTTCTATGATAACCTGTTCTTTCAGTAAAAATCATGAAAAGGACTTTTGTTGAACATAAATAACTCTCGTTAACTACTGTCATTGGTATGAGATGTGAGAGAGATGTCCGCTAAAATGCTGCGAACCTAAAAAAGCGGCAGTCATTTTTTGCCTTTGTCTGACTGTATATTGACAACAGTTACATATGTTTTTCTATTCAACCATTCCTGTTTTTTCACCTGTTTATCTGTCTATTGAAAGAAAAAGTTAAGTTTTGAACTCTTCCGAACTTTTAGCTGACGGCTACCAATAGTCTTAGATATATATCATTGGAAAATGATATATCATTGAAATAGTGGTGCGAAACTTGGTACAAATTTTGTTATATTTGATGTTTTGAAGCGTAGTGAACCGATCTTGGACAACCATCAAACGTGCCCGGTTTTGATAAAATATTTTACTTTCCAATGAATTGCTTTGAGGTTTACACCAATTCGCCTTAAGTCGTCTTTCTGATGGATGATGGTTTATAACTTAAAACTCCTTTAAGAAGAGATATGAGAAAAAAGCATTAAGAGAAGACGACCATGCTGTACAATCATTCACCGTAGAAGCTTTCTTAATCCTTGCACCACAAGGGTATGCACTTTTTGCTTAGGTTGAGTGATGTGGAAGCGATTTCTGAAAGAACTTCAAGAATTGCTGTACAACGAGTCCCTTGTCTTTTATTAAATATAAAAAAAATTTTGGCTTTTAATTTTCTTTTTATTGCAATTCATTTTGTTTTAATTACAACGTAATGTCTTAATAATTGCAATTTATGTTCGCAATAAAAAACTTTTCATGTAAATGTACGGACTTCGATGATTTATGATTATTGTAAAGTTTTCATTTGAAGAATTTTCTTGCGTAGTAAGAAAATCTTCTTCTTAGATATGATGAACACATAATTTTTAATAAAAAATGTTTGCCTTTTACACTTATTGTCGCAAGACGATTAACTTAACGATGGCTATCGAGAAGACGACAAGAAGTTTGCTTAAGCTTATGTTAGGTTGATAGAAACTAGTGAGGAGCAATGAAAGTGAACCTAAATACTTGAAATATAAGTTATATCTAAAACATGTGAAAAGACTACAATGGGACACGGCCCATCCTTAAATATCCACTTCGTTGAATATAATTAATGTAATGACATCTCCAAATAATGTGTGAAGTGGGAAGTGGTCGAAAAGGTGGTCGGGTCCGAACCATTTTCAAGCAGAGCCAAAATATTTCGATGTGCCGACTTTTATCAACACATCTCAATAACTGCGACCTGTAAGCTTAACAAAACGGTACATGGCCAGAAGGACAGAGAAGCTTAGATCGATTTTGAGAACCATTCTGAATCGTTTTAGGGAACGATTCTGAATCGATGGGTATAATAAAAAATGAGCCTATCTCAAGTCCTTCTGTGTGTCGCACACATCCACGTTAACTTACGCTTACGTTAACGCAAATGCAAGTTTAAAGTACGTATAAAAACGAAAATAACAAATCTACCAAAAAAAAACAACAAATATTAAATCTTTTTATTGCATTAAAATACTCTGATACACACTTTCGAAAAATTATACAGGGCATTGAAAGCACATTTAAGACATTCTGGAAAGTTGAAGTTGCCAAAACGGCTATATACACTTACATATAAAATCTTAAGAAATTACTTGATATGAAAAACTTCATGCGAAAGGCTGCACTTAGACTTATAACCGAAAAGATGACTAGTGGATTTTAGTTCAAGCATATCAGAAGAATTTTGCGCAGAATAAAGCGTTTCAATAAATTAACTGTTGTACGAAATCTCTGGAATGACATTTTCTCTTCGCCATAAATAAAAGATAATCTCTCTGTATTTTAAATTTGATGTGTTAATTATTTTTGAGTATGCAATGATAAGAGTCCAATTCAAATTAATTAATGTTTGATAAAGCAAAACTAAACGCGATTATCAAGCATCGCTGTTAAGTTTGTTAGCGTATGGTATAACAGAATGAATTTTATATATATATTAACACTATGAGAGCTCATTATATAATCACGAACATGTTATTGTATTTAATTAATAATACTTAATGCTTCCTTTCTGCAGTAATTGCTACTTTATTATAAAAAGAAAACTTTTCAAGCCTTTCAATGACCATCTTCACAAAATCTTCCCTCACCGAATTTTGTTGTAAACACTTGATATTTTCTTTTCGCAGCTTTGTCGTGCATGGCGCCATCCCTTTGGTTTTTAGATGTTAGCAGATTTGCTCACTTTCCGAAATCAATTGAGCATAAGATTTTCTTCACGTTTATCACTTTCGTGTTCTCTTTATTCGGGCGTCTATAGTGATTTAATCTTTTTAAATCAAAAAGAATAGATGTCATGAACAAATCGTAAGGGAGGTGATCGGAAACAGGCCACTACTATGAAGAGAATCTATGGGCATCTAAAGATATATCAATAAACAAAAACAGTTCATTTACTTTCTTACTCACTGAATTGGGAAATTCAACAATTAACTGCTGCTTAGCTTATAACATACGGTTTATTTTTAACACTCGCTGCGCTTTTTTTTACAGCATATTTCTTGTTTTTCCCCATATTTGTTTACTTGGGAATTTATAGCAAAATTTATTATATAATCTAAGAAAAATCTTTCTATTCGCAAAAAATAACTTGGCCGAAGATATATGACTTTGAGGAAAAGACAACAGGACATACATATGTTCTGGCGAACATTCAAAACGAGCATATTGCTGCGTGAAACCATCTTCTGCGATTCTGCGTTTATATATTTTTTTGTTCTGACATTAAATTCGTGCCACTGAATTATAGTTTTTCTAGGTTATAGCACTAAATTTAGCGCAACTGTCAATTTGACGGATTTGTGATTTCAAACGCAAAAATTCTGCATAAGGAAGTACATATCTTCAGATGTTATGTACAGGTTATTATGATTTAATGCAGCAAATATACATGCCACGCCCACTTGCTGTGTCAAGATGTAGTTTACCTATTGTCACTAAAGCTTGTCAACCTAACGAGTAAGCTTTGTGAATTGTCCCAGTGGCAACAATAGATATAGGAAGCTAAAATGTGGGGCACATATTATGTACCTTGATCGATTAGGAATGTGTGGTAAAAAATGTGCGTGATTTGTTGACATGCATGCCTATATTGTAGAAAAAACCTTATTTACATGCACTTGTATTTACAATTTTCAACGCTTCTTTTGATCTTGTCCGTTCAAATATTTCGATTCGAATCCCTTGCATTGACTGACTTTGCCTTCCGGCTTTCCGACAAGCTAATTACCAATACCAAAATGTTTTGTGATATTTTCATGCTAATCGTCTTTCTACACGTAATGCGTGCCAGTGAGTCTTCTTGCAGATTTCGTATCAAATGTGGCACTTTCCTTACACTATATTAGTATAACCAATTCTTATTACATATTTAATTTACAATCTATCCTAAAAGGGACCAAGTACACGTTACGGCAAAGTGAGAAAAATAACAAAGTTTATTGTTGCCACGGGGCACTATATGGATAGTGCCCCAGATATGTTGTTTCAATAAATAAAAAGAAGCTATATAAACTTGGAAAATTCGTTGAAGGGACTTAAAGAACAAGAATAAATTGATTTCTAAACATATCCGCCTGAGTGAACGAGTAGACCTCGATGGCCTGTGATGCTAGTGCTTTGAGACTTTATTTTTAGAACTTACTTCTCTGGCTAAATCAATGACAATAAGAATAATGATATCAACTACTAAATAGAAGATCCAGTAGTAGAAGAAATCATTGTTAAGCAAAATTCAGTAAGCGTTGTGTTATTCGCGCATGTAAAGGAACATGAGTGGATTTAGATCGTTGCGGCGCAAGTTAGTTTTACCCTTCTAATGGCAATGTGTTCTTGCGACAGCACTCCTACATAGTGCAACGGTGTTATGTTGTGCAACACATCGCAATGAATAAAGTGTTTGCTAACTTTCCAGGTTCGCTAGTTATGGATTCGAATGAAGCTTCGAACTCAACCAATGAGACTGCATACCGCAGAGCCCACTCCGATGTCATTGCTTTTTAATACTTTTTCCAGGACGTGCTCCTTTTAGCACTTAAATCTTGGCTTAATAAATTCCGCGCATAATATTGTTCTATTACTTTTTCTTGAATAAGAAAAGGAATACTCAAAATAAATGCTACCTTTAAGCTGTTGCTGCGGTGGGTTGCCATTGAGCCAAAAATTGCTAAATTTTAGTTCGTTGGAATCAAAAGCAAGTGATAGTTCACACTGCTAATCTACAGGCAATAATACACCATCTGAGAACTCGAAGATAGCGGTCGCACAATTTTGATAAAGCAGACATACAAATAAGTTATCAAACAATATGCAAAAACATTAAGTGAACCGGCGATTGAAACCGCAGTCGAAAGTCTCTACAAAACAAGAACTATAGAACAATTGTAAATAAGCACACGTACATAAGTGTGTAATTGAAAACCCCAAAGTACAATAACAACAAAACAACATAGTTAGCAAACTAGGAAGAATGGACTATTTAAGCAAGAAAATGGTTCATTTGTTAACTTTGTACATCTGTCTGAGCACTGATTATTTGCGCACTGAAGCAAGAAAAGAACATTTTTTCCCCTCGTTCTCTCTCTCACTTACTTTGCCTGCTTCGTATGTAAATGTTTTCTCAAGAAACGCTATAATGAAAAGGTAAACTGATTTTGGTTTTTTGTTGAGAAAAAGTGTTAAAAGTTTTTACTTAACAATTGTGGTTTGGTCTTCTTTGAAAAGTTTTTCAACAGCAAACTTTCTTTAAAAAATTATTGGTTTTATTTATTTTTACTTCTTTTGTTTTCTTTTCCTTTAAGAAAATTAATATTTTCCCCTATTTAGTAGGGAAAACTTTTTCTTTGTTCCACAGTTTTGCATTTTTAGTATGGATTTTCTTTGCTTTGTTTTACTGTCACATTTCATTTTAGATTTAACGACAAAAAAAATATATAAAAAAAAATTTTTTTCTATTTTCAATTTTGTTTATATTTTTTTTTTAAATAAAAAATTACAAACAAAAAATCAGAAAAAATAAGAAACATATAAATTTTTGGTTTTTATTTTGCAAATGATCACTAAACCATGGAAAATGGTTTACCTAAAGAAGGTGAACTTGATAAAATTCAAAAACTTATTTATATAAGTAGATATATATATAAATGTGTATATAAATGTACATAGAAATGAGCAAAGATTCAAATTTTAGATACTGTAATCCAACAGCCCTCGCTGTCGCCCTCTTTGAATTCGCTCAATATTGACACGAGAAAATCTCAAAATCAAGCTAATTTAAGTGATTTAAAAGCGGAGAATGCTTCTTCCCGTCCAGATGATCTTGATTTAAGCCCAGGTAGTTCGAAGCCATGTACTAGCAACAAACTTGATACACTGCCTCCAGATAAGATCGTCGCTGCCCTTGACGAAGAACAAAATAATGCTGATAACTACTCCTTACATTCCATCGAATCCTTTGTATGTCGCATTTGTCACAACAGTGAAAATCCTGAAAGGTAATATAGTTCAATTTATTCATGCGACACATGTAAGAAACTTTGTTGAGAATCAGCTTTAAGGACTTTTCACTTTTATACGGCGTTTTATATTTTTCAATCAAAATTCAGAAGAATATGATTTTCGAATTACTTTAAGTTCGAGGTGTAGCGTGATCAATAGTTGAAGAACTATAGAAAGAAAAAACCTAGACAATCCATGCAGATTATGCGGAAATCGGTTTGGTTTCCTTTGCTGCAGTTTTTACGTGTAGCTTCCATTGACCAATTCCTACACGAGTTTTTTGAGTTTACTTTTCGATTTCAGGCTTTAGGTTCTTCAATCTTTATCGGAGTAAAAGTTATGTTTGCCCTCGTGTAGCCAGAAAATTGTGAAGACCGCTTTCTTCTTTCAGATCTCTCTCCACATTTCTTCATATTCATGTCAGTTTTATAAAGATTTCTATTAATCTATTGTTTTGATCGTAAATTATTGATATATTTTTCGAATGGTAGGACGATGTTCAATTTTTCTCAAGTTAGATCCAGTTTCTTATGTTAAGGAATGCCATATCAAGTTTTCAACCTTTTATTATAATTTTAACTTTGGCTTTATTATTTACCGAGAGATTTTAGAAACATTTTAGAGAAAATTTTCAATGAACGTAAGATTTAATTGGTTGTTTACATTTTTAAGTATCTAAAGATTACCGTAAGGGTTTTTACTAAGCCCCATACTGATCCGTCTTGTCAAGCTATATGGTGAATAGACTTATTTCTTATATTTCGTTCAAAACTTCATTACTCAAATAAAATTTTTAAGGACAATGAGTAGTCGTTGCATAGGTGCATAATCACCTGTTTATTGCATGCATAAATGTCTAGACATATGACGACCCACTTTCTAACCATCTAAAATTTCTCCCACTGTAATGTGCCGAACCGATAGGTTCGCATTTTTTTTTAACAACTCCCCAATGGTGACGAGACGAAAATAAATCACGCAAACGACATGCCGTAATGTGGAGCACTTTTAATGTTAATAAAATATATATGTCCATATTGTTTATTAAACCAGTTTACAAGAAAACGTTGGAGTTGTTATTATAATTCCTAACGAAGGGAGTTCTTTCTATTGCAGCATCCAAAGCTAGCGGTGGGTACACCTATTAATTGAACAAGTTGGTGGGTACCGAAGATTCGTCCCCAAAGCCCTAGATAAAATTGGCGTTTTTGAAAAAAAATCCATAAAAAGCTTAAATTGTTTTGACCAACACTTAAATTAAAATTAAAAAAAAATGATGAGATTTATAGGAAATAATTTAATTCTTTCATTTTGCTCGATAAATTGACGGTTAAGAGAAAAACAAGTGCAACGTAAATCATTGTTTTTCTAGTTACTGTCAAAAGACGAGTATATTAACGTTATTCTGCAGTTTGCCGCGCGTAATGGAATGTATAAAATGCTAAAAAGTCATTACAGCGTCATTATATATCTAAAATTTTAGATATATATTTCTGGGGATTATCTAAAGTTTTAGTGACAGTGTGGGTGTCAAAAGTCCACAATTTCGCCGTCAATAAGAAAAGAAGTACAGGTTTGCTTTCTTCGCCGTCATTCATTTAAATGCTTATGCTTAGCATTATCCTCGAATTTAGTCGGCCAATAGGACGCTCACAATTATTGGAGTGCTTAGCAAGTTTTATGCATCAGTTAAATATCAGCCAGAGTGTTACAAATTCGTATTAAAGCAAAAATTATTTATATGGTTTTCTTTTTAATAATGTTACGTGGCAAACGTTGATTAATGTTAAAACATTGTTTTTTTTTATATTAATATTAATTAAATTTATGTATGTAAAAAAAAAAATATTTCGCTGTTTAAATCCATAATTAATTGGCTTGAAAAACATTGAGGAAAAGCAGAAAAATTGAGGAAATATCTGTTGCATTATAAGTCGGTTCTTGAACACACTTTTATCGCATATGTTGTTCAATGTCGTTGTAGTATTTTTCATTCTCAGTAAACTGCAAAGCGACCAATTGTGAAATACAATAAAAATGGATAGACTTTGAGAGAAGTTTACAAAACTCACCTTAAAGTGATAACAAAAGTAGGCAGACATACATGGATGCAGCTTATATCACTTCGAATTAAATCGACATTGCCAACTCCATCATTAAGCAAAGCCTACGGGTATTTATCTCTAACTAGTAAAAAACTTAATACACCTTTTGGTTTGTCGTGCATTTTTCATCTATGTACACATACCCTAAACATATGGGTTTTGTAAATAATTGCATAACTTAACGCAGTAGTTGTGTTGTGTTTTCATTGCGCAATTAAAGCGATTACATAAGCGGTATAGTACTGATTAAAAAAGGTTTTTTTTTATTTTGTATACATATAAACAACCCAGAACAACAAGAAAAATCTTTTGAAATAATTAATTTTTTTTTCTTTTTAATCCCTTAGATTGGTGTCACCTTGTTTGTGCAAAGGTACCTTAACTTATGTGCACATACACTGTCTCGAACGTTGGATTAGCACCTCACGCTGCACCACCTGCGAACTTTGCCAATTTCAGTATAACACCCAACAGCAATTAAGGTAAGTATTTCAAACTCTTCCATTTAAATATTTATTAACTTACTGTAATGAATAGAACGACGATGTAGCCTTAAAAATGTTTTGTTAGTGTAATGCATAATTTTGTTGATTCTATTAGAAATTTATTGGGGTTTTTGGCTGTGGCATGTCCACTACTTTTGATCATCCTAACCGTTTGCTGCGAATCACTTCAAAATACCTAACAGGCAAGAAGACATGTCTATTTAGTTTGATACGTCGACTACATTTGAGACACACTAAATCTTACGCCCACTTAATTTGATATCTTCACTAGATTCGATCGCGCTTAGTCGTCTATTCGTTTCCTATTTAGGTCTATATATTTGTCAATGCGCCTTTTCCGTCTGTCTCTCTGTCCATTATGTTTGTTAATTTTCTGCCTGTTTATAGCGTTCTTATTTGTCTGTCAGTCCATCTGTCCATGTGCATAAGACTCGTATAAAATGGTTTTCGAATCCTTTGTTTGTTTATTATTTTACCTATCATTAAAAGAGGAGCACCCAGGCTATCTGGGTTCCTAACTGCTTGCCAGTTCTGCTATGATACTTCTGCGGATATACCACCGTTTAAACGCTTTATGAGCTATCTATTGGCGAAAGGGGAGCGGCCTGTACCTGTGTCTATCTCGAACTCGAACGAAATTTTTTGTTGTCTGTTTGTCTATTTGTTGACGTAGTCGAATCCGAAAAACCTTTCTTTAGCTGTGTCTATTCGTCTATCTGCTCATTTATTTACATATTCCATAAACTCAAAACGACATATGTTTCCGGCTAGTCGCCTACGCGTTTGCTTGTCGAGCTGTATACCGATGAAACTTCGTTTGCATATCTGTCCATCTGATTATTCGTTTTGGTTGTCCATGTGTTTGTCCGATCATTAGTTCGTCCGTTCATATATTTCAACGATTAGAAGCCAACGGTTCTTTCGGCTAGCAAGCGTGTTTGTCGAGCTGGTTGTCGATAAAACTAAAACAACCTGGTTGTACTTGCGCTACCTGTTCATTTATTCATCTATCTGCATATCCCAAAAGTCCGGAATAATTTGTTTTCGTTTCCTTTCATCGGTTCATCGACCTGTGTAACTATCTGTCCTTCTATTAGTTCAACTCCGCCTTTGCGTTTTCGTGCGTCTAGGGATTTTTCTATTTTGGCTATATGTCCGTTTATCTATCTATTCAAAGGTTTGTCTGAACACGTCCACGTGTGCTCTAAATATTATTTGGAAGAATCTATACAACTATTTCTTTAATTACTCGCAAAGCTTTCAGTGTTGCAAGAATTTTTATCAGACTTATGCAAAAAAGTGTGTAAATATCCTTGACTGTAGAGAATTCGCTCCAAGGTAAATACATTTTTTCTACCTTTTCTCGTTTATTCAAATTTGAAATTCTCATGTGCAAGTATGTTATGTTATGAATATATTAATGTTTTATCTATTGTGGATATTACATCGAATTGTAAATGCATGCCTGATATTTGCAGAGTTGAAAAATAATTTTTCAGTTCATTTGGTTGATTTATATGCTTTAAGTCGACAAAAAAAGGGGGGAACAATAACCATAAGACATATATTTATACAAATACTTTGTAAAACCCTCAGCGACCAACATGCTCGCATATATGTTTGTATGCATGTGCACGAGCCACTTTTTCTCCCTTTGCCGCTCGCTTTACCGTTTAATATTTACAGCTTACGTCCTGGAAGTAATTTACATGTAAATAAAGGAAGAATTATTTAAATATATTTAAAAAATTCCAATCAAAATTTTCATTATTAAGAGTTAAACGTTTCGATGATTATACGTCTGCGTCAGATATTTTATAATAAAAGAAGTTATATTCGCCTTAAGGGTTTGACGGTTTCACCAAACATGGAAAGTATAGAAGCTCAAGCATTTTAGATATATGAATGACACAAATAGAAATATTGTAGTGAGCCACGGCCCACCTTTCAGTATCCAACAAAGTTGTACGGAAGTGATCGAAAATATGGTGCGATATCAACCATTTTCAACAATATTCGCCCATGGGTCGAAACACGTCAGTGTACATAATTTCATCAAAACAGCTGTAGAATGTCGAAAGTAGGAAATACAAGTTTAGACCGATGCAAAAAGTGATTCTGAATCGATCGGCAGAATAAAAGATTGGTTTATCGCAAGTCTTTCTGGTGGTTGCATACATCCGCAAAAACTTAATATACCATTGCACCACAAGTGATATAGGGTTAACGAAATCGATAGACGTCTTGGTATAGCCTGCATCCATCTCAAATCCTTCTGAGTGCTGCATATTCGGCGTGTTGCTGTGGGGCATAATTAAATTAAAAAAAGCATAGGAAGGCATAGTTCAGTATTGAATACCCTGCACTATCCTATAGTTATTGGTCGTTATAAGGAAAGCAGTCGAAAAAATAGTCGGACCCGAATCGTATTCAGTAAAACATCTTTGGGCGAAAATCACGCCAGTGTGCCCAATTATATTAACATATCTCAAAAATTGCCAATTGCATTTTGAATGTACAAGTTGAAAATATAGGATGGACAGACGGACAGACAAGTTTAGATCGATTCAGGAAGGTGGGCCTATCTCATGTCCTCTTAGGTATTACAGAAAAAGTGACTTTTATCATAATTTGTAAGAAAATTTACTGGGATTTGTTAGCTATCATTGATAAATGAATTTTACAACACACTGCGTGACAGAAAAGGAGAAAAAAGAGGAAGAATGCATGAGAAGAGTAGGCAAAAACTAAGAGAAAGTTGTGAGATCAGGGGAGATAGACAAGGGAACTTGGCGAACACCGAAATGTATATAAAGATTACAATGTTTGTATGTAATTAAAAGCATTCGTAGACGTAATCGATTGTTACCAATGAGAAGATGAAGTTAGTATGTCTCCCGCTTCGTGCGATGCGTTTAATAATTTATTTCTCTTACTTTCATTTTCCTAATTAATAATATTTTTAAATAATTTTATACAAATTATTATACGCAGCTGCACGAATTTATCTATTATAAATATTTATAATATATTAAAAATTTAATTGTTTCCAACTGCTCTTTGTTTATATTATGTCGTATGAAAAAAGTGAAATTTATTATGTTATTTTTATAAAAACCTTACTGTTTTTTTTAATTCCATAAAAACTTTTATTTAGCAAACAATCATAAATAATACTTTTGAAACTTTTTATAATTTTTCTACTCTGTGTGCTTCTTTTTTGTTCTTTCAGGTACTCTATGTTACAGTCTTTACGTCTTTGGTATTCTCGGGCTATAAGTCGTCGAGCATTGCAGGTATTTGTTCTCTCTTGAAAAACAAAAAAGTGTCATTTGGCTTAGCTCAAATCTATGAATATCTGCCACATGCTTGTAATAGTTTGGTATATAAGATATATAAATTACAAGATAGAAGAAGAATTCAATCATCCGATTAATGTTCCTATCTATCGTATATAACTTATGTTTTGCAAACGATGCATGCTTTTGTAGCCTGCTTAGGATTTAGAGAATTCTTAAGATTTATGCACGACTTTTCAGCAATTTCAGACGGACCTTTGGACTTATTTAGCTGAATTTCTTTAAAGGAAAAAGTGAAGATTTTGCCTAAACGTCACCTTTGATACCCATCATCGAAGGATGAGGGATATGACCATTTTGTCAAAACTTTTGCAAAGCTGAGAAGGAAGCATCAGAGACACCGCAAAGTATATACATTCTTGATCAGCATCAAATTTCAAATCGATTTAAGCATGTCCGTCGGTCCGTCTGTGTAATGTCTGTTGTAAACTTTCTCATGGCCGCAGAAATAGGAGCTACCGACTTCAAATTTGGCAGAAACAGTAAAAGTTCTTGCACGAATGTTGGTATCGAAAATGGGCCAAATCGGTCGGAGGACATGCCCAGCATCACGTTGGCTTTTTCCTCATTGCTCATAAATTATAGCAAACAAATGTACAATAATTTGAAAACATATTCTGTGGCATTTAAACACAAAAAAGGAAAAAACGTCTACTCAATATTATATTGTATCGATATTGAATTATTTTGTCAACACAACAATTATTTTGTAATGCGCGAATCAAACCTCGAATGCACCTAAACACGTCCGCCTGTTCGTCTGTCCATCTGTCTGTTTGCGCATAAGGAAAGATCTAGGGTGGAGTTTTCTTTGTTTCGCGGGTTCAAATCTCAAATGCGGTAGATTTTTCAATACAGAAGAGCATTAAGTTATTCGGCGGTCCATACTTGTCAATGCACTTTTGTAAATTTATTGACTAACATACAACCATAAATGAAGGAAGATCTCCTTTTGTTTTTAGTAAGTCTTTGATTAAGTATTGTTATTATTATTATAATAAGTTTTGCCAGAGAAATAAATTCGTAGACCAAAGTCTTAAAGCACTAGCGTCTAAAGCTATCGGTGCTGTTACTCACCGGAGGAGAATTAATGCCATTGTATTCATTTTACCTTGTGTAACTTCTTCGACAGTTATTTTTTCACTTAATCGCAGTGGTTCCTCGCTTTGATTCGCTTGTTGTGGCCAACTTTTAATAATCACGAAAGCGAAATATTGTGCTCGATATCCAACTTTCTTTGCTTGCTTGCATTCATTTATCTCATGAAAATTTGTCTCAGCCAAAGAGTGCTACATAACTGTTTCGCTTTTTCTTTTGGCCTTAAGAGGAGGAGAACTGAACCGGTGACTACCTTTTTCGCTTTAAGCTATTTAATCGAATGAAAAAATGTTATTAAATGTCGAAACTATCTTACGCACTTGGATGAAAAACAGTAGATTGACATGTTTAGTTTGTTTCAGAAATTTTATCGTCTGCGTATGGTAGTTTCGAATAACCAACTAACGCTGTTATACACTTTATCATTTGGGACTGTGTTCAGATAATGTTTACTGAATAAATTGTAAGTAACACAAAGAAAATTTCATAAATAAACATAAAAAGGGAAAATTATAGAAGATGGTGACGACTTACTTAATTAATTTAACTGCCTCTGTTTACTTTTTCACTTCATTTCTTTTCCATTTTATTTATATGTTTCCTTTCTTATTCTCCCTTTCTGTCTCTCTCTTCCCTCTCGCTATCTCTCTCTCTGTATATCTTGTTTTTTCTTTCTTCCTCTTTCAATAGGAAGACTGTCAAATGTTTTCACTTTTAACATTGGTGGCCTTCGGCATTATTGGCACTTTACTGGTCGCCGTGCAATACTATATAATACAAGGTCACATAGGTGGTGTGGGTCGGTTATGGACGAAATCATGGCTGATATTCTTCTTAGCAACTACGGTAAACTATTTTATATACCTTCGTATGTATTGAAATAAATGTCTTAAATAATTGTTTGATTAACCTATTAATACTCGTATTTTTCTTCTTCTTTTTCTTTTTTATTCAATTTTTCTTTCACTTACAAATGTTGATGAATACAACAGTTGATGGTTTATTGTGTCAATGTTTATATGATTGCAAAGTCACAGTTAGCACCTTGGTACAGGTATGTGTGTGCGTTTATTTGTACATATATATAGATTGCACATGCAAATGTGTATATGTGTATATTTTTTAAAAATTTTAAATTCTCTTAAAGCAAAATATTTTTCCATTTTTAATTTTATAAGCTCTCCTCTTCTCCATAGTATTAAAACTAAATTAGTTATTAGAACACTTGCTCAAGCAAAAAGTTATCCCAAGCACAAATGGTAAATATGTCAACAGCACACGTATAGATATTAGTTGAAAAAACTAATTGAGTTTTGCATTTAAATGAAATGAATTTGCAATTTCGTACACGCATACACACATACACTCACATAACGCATATATGTATAGATATATTTTCATTCATAAAATAAAAGAACATTTACACCACATACAAAGGCTAAATGTGCATAAAGCACAAAGAAGAGAGAGAAGAGAGAGATAACGAATAAAACAAATATGGTAAAAACTTCAATTTTAACAATTTTCAGACTGTAAAGTTTTAATGCCAGTTTTCTAAAAGGAAATGCTCAACACAAAAAGAAAAAAAATGAAAAAAACAACTCTAAGAGCAAATGTTGTCCATTCATTAACAGAGTTTTATTTTCTTTACTTTCTGTTTCTCTCAAGTCATTCTTTTTCCTTATTACTTTTTTCTTCTTTATACTAATATGCATTTTCACTTAACAGCACTTGTAGTTTATGGTCTCAAGTACTTCAATTGCTGTTCTCTTCTCTTCTTTTATGTAATGTTGACTTTTGTAGATTTCTTTAGTTTTCTCAGTTAGATATCGTTTTTGATTTTAAAACCGTTACATGCAAAAAAGAAAAATGTTTTTGAGTGGCAATTTTTTTCTGATCTCTGCAATTTTCAATGTAAACCCACCAAATATAGAACTTTGTATAATATTAAAGAGGGATAAGCAAGTTGGCCAATAGGCGCAATAGCGGGCAAGTTGGCCCACTCAGCTCTTGAAAGGAACTCGGTACACATTTTCAAGGATATCTCCAGTATTGCTGGTGTTTTTCTTTATGCAAACATGCATACTTACTTTTCAAATTCGACCTATGGTCCTTACTTAAGGAACTATGAACTAAGCTTTCATCTCAATTTTTGCGATTGCATAAATTTCAATAAGGGCTGGATCGACTAGCAGACTTGGCTAAGTTGGCTCAAAATCTTGATTTAAAGAAAAATATATAAAAATGTTTTAATAAAATGTCTGATTTGTAGGATATGCCCACCCTTCGGCGATATATATAAAAAAAGTATCTCCCCTTCCTACTTATTAACGAAATTCGATTATATAGACGCTACTGGATTATTAGAAAAAGAAATAAACGCAAAATTTCATCGTTTTTTTGATTTGTTCTTGAAGTTTTTTAGTAACTTTCCCAGTGACGTGTAGTTTTGTTTCTAACCGTTAGACTATATGTCGATTCCAACGTCTGCACCTGGCGTGATGACTTAATCAGGTGGGTTCCCTAGAACCGTCCTCAGTTTGTCTGGTTGAATCGGGCACCCCTCAGCCTTGCAAGGCAACCCTGCAGGCAAGAGGCCCTATTGCGAGTACTGCGTTAGCAGAATGAAAGTCTAGGTATGATCCAAATATTCTCCTCTGGGCGAGGCGAGGCGAGGCGTATCACGCGCCTCTAATTATTTAATGGGCCCGCTTTTCGGGAGAACCACAGCCGCCATGAATACTTCTAGAAGGGCCGCACCGAGCAGTCGGGCCTCACTCATTGCTTACCACGATCCACTACACAATCGTTAGTCTTTCGACAACATACTGGAACTCCTGAATAGCTGATTACATTAGTGAGCAAGTTTGCACGCAGACGTTCCCTGATACCCTCGAAGGCTCTCCAAGGAAAGGACTTCCGTCGCCGGGGAGTCTAACCGTAAAAGTGAAATTCACTTGTCGTCACTTGTCTTCTATGGAGAAAGTAAAAATTACGTTTTTTTTTTACTGAAGCTCTACCAGCCAGCAATGCCGCAAACGATGTCGTCAACGACATAGACAGCGATATCGTCAATAAATTATTAAAACCTTTTTTTGGAATGATTGATTAATGTTCGAAGTGAACAAAGTCATGTCCCGTGTAAGACCACAATGAATGAAAACCTTAAGCTTGCATATCAGTGCTAGCTGTTAGCAAAGTACTTACAGCTGACTTCAGTATACGGGAACTCTTTAAACAAGAAATGTCGTTTAGAATTCGGGCCATTTTTAAACTAGTAATGTGAAAGTATCATCGCAAGGACTTTTGAAAACTGAAACGAAGCGATTGAGTGCGTGAATAAGATGACAATTTTCTAAACAAAAGTTTTGTGAGCAACGAGGCTCATTTGCACCCATAGGATACATAAATACGCAAAACTGCGTTTGTTCAGCATACTTAACCCATTTTTTGTTGGTTTACGGCAAATAGCAAAACAATTGCTTTCTGTTATAATATTCCGTCCCATTGTTTACATAATAATGCTGACGTAATTGCCTAGCTTAAGTGTGATTTATTAGGAAAGAGTAGAACTTCATGTCGAGATTGAAGGAAGATAAGTTCCGAGATTTCACGCTCAGGAACTGAATCATCAACGATTGTTTTCAATTCTTAAAAGCACAAACAGCATTTGACAGAAGTATGCAAAGTATTCAGCCAAACCATATGTAAATCTGCTCTTCTGCCTTCATAAGCTTGACAAAATGGCAAATAACGTCAAGAACAATAGGTCCTGTTACCACGAAAAACTATATAGAAGCAAACACTTTGAAATTTAAATTTAGAAAAAATTGTGTTTTTTAACTGCCAAATTTATGCCTCAATCATATCGCTTACGAGGTACAGAATATTTGCGTTTGGCTATGTGAGTGTTCGCGTTTTGCCTTTTTCTTTTTTTTAATATGTGTTTTTTATTTTTTCTTTGTTATCGTTCCATTTTTTTATGCAAAGGATTTCAAATGAACATAAAGCGTACAAAAAAAGAAAACTAAAAAACTCATTCGGACATATTTTTTGCGGTATTGTAAACCAAATAGAACAAAATGAATACACTTGACACAAACACTAGAGCAAATATTTTATTTAAAGTCAACATGACAAAAATGTCTAGCTTAAGATGAATCTCGATTGCTCTACCGCTTATAATATAACGATACATTAAGTTTGCGCAGATGTATGCAACACAAAGAAGGACTTGAAGTAGATACATTTCTTAGTATATCGAATGATTCTGAATCACTTTCTGATTTTACTTAGGCGTGTCAGTCCCTTTGTCCGTATTATTTACTTGTGTTCATTCTACAGACCAATACTTTGACGAAACTAGGTATACTGGTGGGTTCTGGCCCGAGGACGAGCGCTATTTAAAATGGTTCGGATCGGACCTCTTCTTTGATCACTTGTAATACAAGGCCTCATTTTGAATAGTCTTTGTAGTAATGACTGTAGGTCGTGTAGCATTTTTAAACGCGGATCGTGCCCCACTATAGCGGTTTAATTTGTGTTTTTCTTCTTACAAAGGAAGACAAAAACAAATCATCGGCTGCTCTGTAGTTTCAAGTCTTTTTCATAAAAGAGAAGAATATTAATTGAATACACCAGTAAAACCACAGCACAGAGTATCTTGGGAAAAAATGTTGTAACACAACAGACGGGTAGAAGTCTTATATAAGAAGCACTCCAAACAATTTACATGAGGTTTGATCAAACATTGATAAAAATTTCTCGAATTTAACAAGAAGAAGAGTGCAGTAAAGACGTTCACGGCTAGAGAATAATTAAGGCAGCTGAAGTGTCATAGAGCGGTGATTTCTTTTTCGAGATTTTTTTTAAGGCATAAAGATGAACAAAAGTGCAAATATTTGCGGCATAACAATCGTTAGCAATCTTTAACAAACGCTTTCAAGTCGTATCCATTTATTCGAACTCACGACCGTCAAATATGAGCTGAAAGATAGGATTTCCAAAATGGTAGCTCAACTAAACTCCACGGACGTTTCTTTTTTTCAAAATGGCAGCTTAACAATGAAATGATGGGTTTCCGCTCGATCATTCTGTGCCTGGTGTACCACTAAGAGCATGGGATTTAGTTTTTTACATTAAATACATTATTTATTGGAAAGGTGACAATATTTTCATTTCATTGCAATTGTGTCCCGCGACACTTACAGCAAACCCTTGCCTCTTCGGGAGAACAATTTTGTAAAAGAAAAAAGAATCATTTTTACTGATGAACACTTTCAATATAATGGGTACATAAGCAAAATTGTCGGCTGCAACTGTGACATAACTGAAAAAAATGCATTCATTTCGTGGACGTTTCGAGCTTATGGAGTGATTGGGTAGTATTTTTTTGGAAATGAAGTTGAAAATACGGCTACGGTGACCGTCATGACGTTCGTGAAAATTTGTGCATAGCTGACTTGTATTGTAGACTCGGTAGATTGGTGCATTTGCTCAAGCAGATTGGTTACGTATATACAAGCAGCACTTTTATTGAACGCCCCTTACAAAGTGATCGACGGGAGGTAAATTCACTTCTTCAGTAATCCTGGAACTCTCTTGTTCGCAGTTTTTTAAGAAAGTACCAAATTTGGCGCTGAGGTTAGTGTTCTGAAATGGTAATGACACAGTCCCTGAAAGCATCTTGCTCCAAATTTTAAGTCGATTAGTTGTATTCTATCCCAGACACGGTAATTTTTTATGACTGTGGGCGTATGAGATTCAACATAGTAACATTCGTTAGGAAAATGAAAAAGTTTAAGTTAGACATGATGGCTAATTGCAAATTTGCAAAAGTTTTCCTCTTCGAGTCAATTTTTAATTTAAAGTAAAACAAAAGAAAATGTTTTGGAACCGCAATCTTAAATAATCAAAGAAGTTAAGTTCAAAGTTCAAATGAGCCTCAAAAGTTCAACGTGGTCCGATTAGCATTAACCAAATCTTATGCAAACGTAATGGTTTGTTCTGGGACGATGTGGGGTGTGTAAAGGATCCACCGCGAAGGGAGTATTGTCTTGTTACGTAACATAGATAACGAACGGCTGATCTCAAACGGTTTAAAATATGTTTAATTTATTATAAAAATGTTGACTTCTTCTTGGAGGGGATTCTAATCTGAATACTGCGAACATGTTGACATATACGGTAAAAACCCATTCAAAAAGAACCTGATCTTCAACCCCACTTAATCCGTTGGCACAAGTTTTGTCTTTTTGCTGTATGCCGGGAACTGTTAACTCTTTTCCATACGCTTGCATTCCAGCAAAAACAGAAAAAAACTGTTTTTTTTTTTTGTATATTTACAAAATCACTACGTAACTCTAAAAATTTATCAACCATTTCTTGTACTTCCTTCTTATGCTTACAACGTCATCTAAAGATGGTGGCAATCAGCGCGTGATATTCAATTAATTTTGGAAAATCGTCGACCCATGCGTTATCGTGCTCTTAAAAAGCAACAACAGTCAGAAGAGCAACAACAACAATTAAGTCAAATTTTGTATAACGCAAATGCAAATACGGTTTCAGGTATAACAACACATCCAATAAATAAAACAATCCTTCAACAGCAAGACCAACAACAACCACGACAACAGCCGCAACAGAAACCATCTCAGCAAGAGCCACATCAGTCGATTCACTCTGACGTTACGGAGGAAGAAGTTTTAATCAATCTGGATAACAGCAGACATCCGGATATGCAAAATCATCAGCGGCGACAAGGACAACAGCAACAATCATCCTTGCATGCAGAAGATTTGAACAAAGCTACGAAACCGAAAATGCCATTAACCGCAACGAAGGCAGTTAATATTAATATAGCACCGCTAGAGGAGATAAGTAATATAGGCATTGGTTATGTGTGGGTATGATGATGGTGGCGGTGAACATAGGTAGCAAGGAAAATCAGAAAGGAGAGACATGAGAAAACGAGAGCTAGACTTTTTGAACACAATAAAAAACGATGCCGACGATAGAATCAAACAAACATCAGTGGCTAGCTTGAACTTGATACGAAGCAGCGATTCAATCAGAGACAGTTGATAAGCCTGTTAATTTTTTCTTTACATCATAGACTCGACAGTCGAGGTTACTTTTATTTGTGAAAAACTAGCTGCGGTTTTGTCTTACTATAATCAGTCGTATTTATACTTTTATGTGGTAACTAAACTAAAATACTATAAAGTTTGTAAATTGATAATCGAGGTTTTGTAACTCGTTTCTTCTTGCTCTGGGTTTTATTTTTTGGATCTCAAAGCGCATAGTTATTGTGGCTTCGCAGACATTTTGTGATTTGCAAGTTTTTAAAATTATTTTGGGAAAAACAACATATCTTTCACTCTATATGTTTCTTATAATAATTTAATAATCAGCTGAAAACTTCTTTTAATTATCTCATAGTACCAAGGAAAAACACGAATATTATGTAAATATCCATAAAAATAATAGAAAAAATATACGGCAAAAAATAAAATTTAAAATATAAAAGCATTTTATTCACATTAGTATTCACGTACTTAAAGTGACTGCAAAAATACATATATATGTACTACATATTTAATATACAAAGAAAAAGAGACAAATGTATTAAGCGAATCGATCTAGCATTATGGTTTCGCTTGTGTGCGAGGCTTTCGGTTCATAAAAAATGAATTGAAATTAAACCCGATTTTCTAGTTCTCTAGTTCTAGTGTCACTCCAAGCAGAATTGTCATTACCGCCGAGCTACTATGTATCAGTATCGTTTTTAAAAGGAAAATCTAGACGAGTCTAGGCTCTATTTTAGCTCGCTATTGGTAGAGAAGGACTAACCGATGCGTTTGGAGAATTAGTCACAAAACATTCTATGAAACAACCAATGCCACAAAGGGATGTTACGCATCTACAAACAACGTTGTTTTTTCCAAAGAATCCAAGTTCAATTTCGAACTATTCAGTGTGAAGATTATAAAATGGAGTCGATGGGTAAGACTACTTGAAGCAACATCTCCAAACTGTGTAAATGAGATGAAAGATAACCAATAAAAAAATTTTCGGCTGTAGCCGAATCTTCTATATACAAGATAAAGCTAAAGCGAAGGAAATGACAAAAAAAAGGAACGAAAAGGAGAAATTGAAGTTTTGCACACGCACTCACGTATGCATGCACAGTTTTTTTATTGACTTGATGGGTGCTTTAAATCTTCTAGAATACGTGGAAAATATACTACGAACGCCAAAATTTTCTTCCTTGAAATTTAGTTTTCTCTCCCGGAAAAGACCATCTGCATACTATGAGTACTTGTTAGAAAATTACAGCCCGAAGTTTTATCTGGTGACTTCTAATTTGTCTAAACAGCAACAGGTGTCTTTGGAAACTCATTCAAAAGTGCTCAACAAAAATAGTTTACGTACTAGTCGACACCTGAAATGCACAATATGCGGTTTTGGAGTGTAGCAAAATGGACAAGTGTTGAAAGTTCGAGCAATATAAAATTTTCGAGGAAAGAGAGTAAGAACAGTTTTGTTGTACTGGCACTGTAGACTAATGAAGAAGACTAATAACACATTTCTTTTAATAAGACAATATGTTAACAACACATCGGTCTGTGTGGTGCGAGCGGGGGCTTTCTTGACTAGCTCGTTGGCCGTTACCGCAAAACTATACTACGGTCACATATCAACCTTATCATATTCCTCCTATTTCCTTTCCGGCGTATTGATTTGTCTGCTTCATTTAACAAATACTTTTTTTACTTTTTAGCCACAAAAACAATAGGTTGTGTAATTTGTTTAGTGTTCTTATATTTATTCTATATTTGTAGAATACTTTCTATAACGTATATTTTATTGGAACAGTTTTAACATGTCTCTTTTTACGAAATAATATAATCTTTTAAACCATATTCTTTTATATTATTATTATTATAAATTTAGCCAGAGAATAAATTCTAAGACTTAAGTCTTAAAGCACTAGCATCTAAGGTTTTCGGCTTTTATTTTTATTAATATTATTATTATTATTATTATTATTATTTTTTATAAAATTTTATTCTAGTTGTTGTTATGTTTTTAAGCTCTTTTTTTAATAAAATTTTAACAATACTTATATTGTATTCAAACGTTTTTTATTGTTCCTTTAAACGTTTTCCTTTTTTTAGTTCTTCAGTAACTGTATCGATAATATTCTTCGCACAATTTTCTTAAGTCCAAGGTTGGTGTGGCTCAAGTACTAGGATAAAAGAAAACTCAACCCCTTAATTTTACGCTTTTCCTTTTTTTTGTTTACAATACACATTATAAATTATGATGTTTTGTTTTTGTTACATCGACGTTGTATCAATAACAAATTTCGATGTTTGTTTCTCTTTTCTTTTTTTTTAAATTAAAATTTCTGACTGTACAGAAATGGGACATTGAACATAGTCCTTAAAGAACTCACAAGCGCTTCGTCGAAATCATTGGTGGATCACATCAGCGACAACTCAAAATCTCACTTGCTTCTCTTTCAAACACAATCAGTTCTTATTTTCTTTTTCCTTTCTTTCGCCTTTCTTACTCTCACGACTTTGTTGCTTTTGTCACATACAAATTTCACATGTCCGTTAACCCATCGATGAATATGGGAGAGTTTGATATGCGAACAAAACACCAATCGCATAAAGCAATATCCCCCTTTATATTGCACAGACAGAGTTCATCTTATTTCTTCTTATAATCCTTTCCTTCCCTTAAGCTATAAGAAAATTTTAGCTAACGATAAGATTATAAAAAATTGGCGGTGTTCCGCTATCTCAACATTTATTGTCCTTTAATTGTGATCAATGACTAGCACATACTGACAGCAACCCCCTAAACAACTGTACGCGGACGTTACAACATAGCAAAACTTGAAAAGCGCTTTTTAAATCTAAAAATTGCTAAAATGTTTGATCTTTCGCTTTTTTCGCTCTTGCTTGCTCTTTTCGCAGCAACTTTAAGACGATATTCTCATGTTATCTCCTTAAGGTAAAGGTAGTCGTTATACTCATATATATTGTTATAAGTTTGTACATATATATAAATATATGTATATATGTAAATATACTATTACAGTATGCATGTACATATATAAATTTTGAATATCACAATAAATTTAATGTCTGCGATAATCCAGAAAGCCTTACGTTATAATGTTATTAATAGGCTTTGGTCCATGAGACATTCATTTTCCTCGCCGATTCTATGCGAAAGTCCCAGAAAATAGGCACAAAAACTGCCAGACGATCGAATTTATGTTTTTCTGTCTGCCCTCTTCAAAGATGCAAAGTTCTCTGCGCCAATATTAATTCAAAGTAGATGATAATGAACTTTTATATCCTACACGATTAGTGCTAGACAGAAATATTAAATTTGTGCGAATGTGTGCAGCAACCAGAAGGACGTGAGATAGGATCGACTTTCGTTGTACCGACGGACTAAAAATCACTTTCAGAATCGATCTATGCTTGCATGTCCGTCTGTTCGTCTTGTTTGCTTCTGTTCAAACCACAGGCCGCAATTTATGCGATATTTTGGTGAAGTTTGGCACATTGCCGTGCTTTATCCAAGTTCTAGCAGTGTTAAAAATGATTTAGATCGCGCCAGTTTTTCGATCATCTCCCATATTATGCCTTATATTGGAAACTTGTGAAACTATAGAGTGGCGTAGGGTATTTTATGGTGAGCCGCGGCCCTCTGTACTCTTTTTACTTACAATTGACTTGAAAGCTTACATTTTCTTAAGTAAAAGTCAAGAATGATGAAAGTAACCGAATTCTATCAAAAGCTAATAATATGTCATAGATTATCTCTATAACAGAAGACCGCAGTCTACTTCGAGCGTTGTTTTATCTTAGTAGCAAAATATTTTAAAATATTTTTCCTATTTTATCTTCGGTCTCTTCTCTTCTCTAGTTCTGTCATTGTTATATGTTCCGTTCTTTGCTCTAGTTTATTGCGCTTGCTACAAAACTGAAATCGGAAACATGTTTGGTTATCCATCCATCAAGTGACACATGAGTTTAGGAAGCGACAACTTGATTGATGGCTCATAAATTAGTCAGTTCGTTCAGTAAAATAATAGATTTTCACTCAACTCTGACTAGCACTCCCAGCGTTGCCAAAGTAAAATGTATACAATGTTGGAAATTTTGTTACGTAGACGAACAAAAAAAAAAAATGGGAAAATCAATAAACACTTAAGTCTATGAAAAACTTACATCTTTATCGCCTAAACGTTCGACGCGACAATGCAGGAAACCGGTTTGTCCGACGGTTACAGTTATGTTGCGGGGCACATCAAAATCAAAATATGGCAACAAATTAGTTGGCGACACTGTTGTCGTATCCGTATTGTATACGTTGGCTGTTATTGTTGTCGTGGTTGATGTTGAATATGTTGTTAAAGATTCTGGAAAATGAAATCAAGCAAAAGAGAGAGAGAGAGAGAGAGAGAATTAAGTAAAATAGCGGAACCAAACATTTCGCAATAATTTATCGATATATCTTTAAATAAAAAGGAAAGCGCTTCACACGAGCCGCTTATGTAAGAATGGAGAGAAATAAAAAAGTATAAGAAAAAATCCAGATCCTACAATTAATGATAATATTTTCATGGGCAAATATCTTTAAATAAATAATGACAACAGTTTTATGCTAATGTATATGACTCCATACGTGGCGCCGTCAAATTTTATCGCCGCAGTAAATGTTCAGAGATTTAATTCAATGTGACGACGTTAATAAAAAGAGAAAAAAAAACCGTAGTTAATCATAATATGCTGCGTACATGTGTATACATATATGCAAATAAATTTAAAACATATATTTGATTTTTGCGTTTTTAATAAATTTTTTTGTCATTTTTATGGTATAGAACAAATAACAAAATTTATGATCTGTAAATGGAGTTTTATGTTTATTCAGAATTTTTTTTTTATGGAAATAAAACAACTGTAAAAACAAAATAGGAAAACAGAATTGATGTTTTCAAACTGTTTTAGATTTTTTTTTTTAATACCCTTAAGGGCTAACATTATTGTGATAGCCGAAAAAAGCGTATTTTTGACAATTGCTTTTTTGGATGAAAACGAGTATAATAGAATGGTAATATTTTCGAGGAAGTTATTAAGCATTTATTTAATTATTAAAAAAAAAATATTTTAAAACAAGTGCGAACCGGTCCACCATTAATTCGCTTATGCCACTCTAAGCTTGTTCACATAACGACTTTCCAAAATGAGGCTTTATATGCAAAGGAGTTAAAAAATAGTCGGATCCGCTCGATTTTCGATGGCATTCGTCCTTGGGCCAAAACACATCAATGTAACAACTTTGATAAAAATATCTTAAAAATAGTGCCCTATAGATTGAACATAAAAAAATGAAATGTACAGATGGACAGGCAGGCAGACACGTCAAATCGGAATCGTTCAATATAATAAAAACCGGGTCTATCTCAAGTCGTTTTGGTCGTTGCGCACAAACGCTATATACCACCTGTGGTGTAGGGTATAAAAACTTCAAAAATTCACAATAATGAAGCCATTCTGGCGAGTTGTCTGTAATTTAAGGGTCGATGCGGCAAGCAGCGTGAGCCCTGGAAATTTAAATCCAAAGCTAGTACATGTGGGAAAGAGGAAAGTGTCGAACATGTTCGATGTTTTTGACCGTCAATATAAACTTAGGTGTTCTACAGCGGTAAAATAGGTCTGTTTACCAACTAAGTCATCTCATAGAACTACCTTTCTTCCGCAGCGTTCCCCCTTATTATTCCTGCAGGTAGCAGTACGCAGGCACATTATCATGACTTTCCTGCCTTTAATCGCGATGCCAAACTTTGGCAATAATCTGTCCTTTATCTCAGATGTTTTCGCTTTAAGTCACTTTTTATGTAACTGAAGAAGATATAAAATAATCGTGTATTCCTAGAAAAATCTGGTTCGAGATATCAAATATCTGTGAATGGGCAACCTATTATTTCTGGAAAACCTAAAGGTTGCCCTAAATTTTTCAAAACGGAGCTGCCTTCGAAATATCGACACGTTGGTCGGGCACGTCGCAGTTACAGACAGTTCTGACAGTCATGTAATGCTCGTCCCATGAATGGTTGTAGAAGAAAGAAGCTAAGAATCTTGGCTTCAAGCCTCGCTCTCCTATCCGAATTTTTAAAACGATTGAGATGCAACAATGAAAAACGGAGATGGCAGAGCGATGATCAGGCGAAAGCATATGTTTATAAATATTTGGCTATATATAAGTATATGTCTATGTACTATATCTGCCCTCTTATAAACTAATACCACATCTTATATAGCAACTTAAAAAAAAGAGCATAATTTTGATCAATATTTTAAGATGGAAAGAAAGGTAACAAAATAAAAATATTGGAATAGATAGCGTGTATTAAGCACATATTTAGGTGCTACAAAAAAACACTATTTTTGAGAAACGTTAAAAAATGGCAACACTGAAAACAAATTTGTATACAAAATATAAGTCGGTTGATGTATATACATACAGGTAAAGAAGTACACAAGGATGATGAAAGTAGTGATCAGCGATATTGTACGAGCGTTTGAATTGACAATTTAATTATTGATAATAGAATGCAACTATTGTTAGTAGAAAACATTCTTCCCTTGAAAATGTTGAAGCCATTTTAAAAACTTTGAATATATTTGAAGGAATGACAATCGTTCTGCGTTTCCTGCTTTGACATTTGTCTATAATAAATCACTCTCTACCCTATATCAATTTTAGTGCAAGGATATATTAAGTTCGTGCGAATGTATGTAACATGTAGAAGGACTAATCTCAAGTCCCATCTTTTATTATTATACATTCTGAACTTACCTAAGCTCGTTTATTCCTCAGTCTATCTGTCCGACTTCTGTTCTGATGTTCAACACATAGATCGCAACTTTCAAGAAATTGTACCTAAATTTGATACACCTATGTGCTTTGGCCCAAGGACGAATGTTATTGAAAATTTTTGGCATTAGGCCAGCTTTTGGGTCACTTCACATATTCCCAAGGCCTTAATTTGAAACGTCATTATATGAATCACTGCATTAAGCGAAGTGACTTATGACGTCTGATAATAGACCCAGTATAGATTTTTACTTGTTTTTATTAAAATAAATTATTCGTTCACTTTTATCTTAAGTAATGTCAATCCTATGACCACAAAAATAGTCTTTAATGTTCAAAACTTCGTTCTCATTCTCTTTTCTTAACGATTTTATGCTGGACTAAGCCGGTTTGGTACTGGTGTCAAAATCTTTATTGTACACTATTACACAGGTTTTAAGAGAAGCATGGACTTCCTTGAAATTTCTCCCGGATTTAAATTAGTTCAATAATTGTCTCGCTAAAGCTGTACTTAAGTATTTTCCTTGCAAACGATTTCCAATGAACACAAATGCTTTCTAAAGGAAATTGCTTTTGTTTCAGAGAAGTTAAAAATGAACCATTATGACATTAGGCTCTAAGTCTTCAGCTGGTTTTCATTTGCCCAAGGCAATACTTTTGGAAAGTTCGGCAAAAACTCCGAAAGAAAAAAGCTCTTGTCGTGCAATGCAAATTTTTCGAATTTATTCTAGAGGATTAAAATAAATTTTTTTGTTTTAAAATTTACGGTGACTTAAATTTTTTGCTAAATTGAGCACGTGTTCGCAGAAGCAAAGTCGACGTGATATACTTTTGGCATATTATTTCTACATCTTACACAAAAGCATTCCACTCTGTATTAAAGTTTAACTTGCATTTAACGTTAGGCACTAATTTCATTCTATCTCTGATATAAATTTTATTCTGCAAAATAAATTTTTTTCTGGTATAAATTCTGCCTAAAGTAGACATTGAGCTGCTTACTGTTTGAATTCAAAAGTAGATTAACAATTTTTTTCTCGTAAAGAGATAGACATTTTAATCAGTGAATCGTTTTGATTTTTTTTTTTTTTTTGTTAAATTCGAACGCTGGTATCTTGTTACATTAAACTATATCAAATTCCACCTAAGCTCTTATCCTACTTATACAGCTGGCTTGTTACGAGCTGCTAAGTAATCAGACCGCTATTTTGTTTGGATACCGTTTAAATTTCCTGTTTTTATCTTCTTCAGGTCGACAGCCTAAGCTTTTTTTAAAGCGCCTAGTTGCATAAGCAAAAGCTTACTGAGGTTTAGCTCATATGTTGCTTTCATTGTTGTGAAATCCTTGTTTCAGAAATTAATGCAAAAAGCTGTCGTATGCTAATTAAATGTTATTTAGGAAAAAAATCAATTAAAAGTAGGCAATAAAATCGTAGTTAAACTCCGAAAAGTTGGCTATAATACTTTTTATATAGTATGCTTGCAATTATGCAATAACTTTTTTTGCAACAACTGATACCAATTATGTAAAATGATGCACGTCTTAAATAATACTTTCATTGCTTGAACAGAGGACTGCATTTATCAAATAATGTTGGTGTTGGATTTACAACACACAAAAACGCAAAAATTAATTTTGTATTTTATGATACATATATAGTATATATGTATATATGTATATGTGTATATATTAATACATAGACAGACTGTAAATGTATATATAGTAAACTATATATATAGGAAAATGTATTAGATTATTGGAGCGAAAAACTGTCACGCTTGAGCAGTGAAAAGCAGAATATAAAAAGTTTATCTTAAATAACGTGATTAAGAGATTTCCACTTTCCCTTAAATTTATATAAAAAAGATAGGAAAAATGTAATGAAAGCTTTGCTTAGCTTCTAATTTTTGGTCGGTTGTTATCTGGTTCGCTGAAATAATTCGTTTTGACACAAGAGAGACATGCTGCACTCTATTGTCTATTAAAATCATGCATTTTCAACTGAAGTTTTTAATTTGTTATCATAAATAGCTTTTGATGCCAGCGTTGTAAGTCACTTACTTTGTGCAATCACTAGCACATTCATCTGTCATGATGTACGTTGTCTTCTTTTTTTCTGCCTTGGCTTTTAAATTCTTACAGTTTGCCAACAGTGTAAATATTTCGAGTTATACGAAGTCAGTGTCATTGATTTATAATGTTTGAACTTAACATGCTACTGCAGGTTTGTAAATACTTTTGTTGCTTAATTATTACCTATTTAAAAAGGAATTTTTTGTGGCATTGTATTCAAATGATCAAAAGAAGACCACGATGTTAGGAATTGTTAGAAACTTATTTCGGATATCTTCAAAAAACACACACATGCCCACTGAAGAGAAAACAATGACTTGTCAACTAAATAATAAATGACTTGAGAAGAGCTAAGATGCGGTACGCATATAGAGAGTTGTCGAGAGAATGGCGAAAGTCATGCAGGAAAGCTATATTTAAGGCTGATTGTCTTTCATTATTTATTTCAGATTAACTATTGATTTTTTTGGGGTTTTTTCACAATAACTTTCAATTTGCTTGATTAGTTTATATACTTGTGAAAAGCTTTGTTTTCGTAGCACATGTTTACTTTTAATTAAGTACTGTTTGCGGATTAAAAACAATGTGTTTGACAAGCAGAAGAGTAACGCAATACATAAGGTTATTTTTAGTATTTGTAGCTTATAAACAAATTGTAAGAAATTGTGTAACTTTTGTTTCTATATACATGCTTCTCCTTTAATCTCCTAAGAAAGAGCAAAGGATTTTTAAGATAAATAAACAAGTTTGTAAGTTATTCTTCAAAATTTATATAAACGTTGAAAAAAGTAATCTTAATGTTCTGTAGATGTTTTTAATTCCCACTTATAGATTTTTTCTTAGCGCTAATATCACGAGATGCGATAACAAACCGCAAACCGACCGTCAAAATGATCAAAATAGTCGAAAGACTGTGGTCAGGTTTAAGAAAACCATTTTCTTTTCTTATTATTTTCAAATTTATAAAATATTGGAGGGGATTTATAGAACAAGCTTTTGCGAGGCAAAACGCTATCATATCAAGTACTATCTATAACTAACTATCTTTCTCGTTATTTTTGTGCAAAAACAGACTTGCTACTCTTTTAGAATAAACGGCTCATATAGGAATCCTTTGTAAAGCCTAAACATGATAAGTGGACCATCGAGATCATTGAAATTTTAAAAGGTTTTGGACAGCAGACGTGCCCACTTTTAGACCAATATCTGCTCTGATTATCAATTGTACAGTGCGTATTTTGGTGGCGTGCTTGGCTTAAACTTTACGACGGCTGTGCTTTGCAAATGCAAATATCGATGCCTATTTAGAGCTAGAATCGATTTGCTTTGTGTATACCCGACGGTTGTTTCTGGATGAAACAAATGGAATGACGATCCCATCCATTCTTCGATACCTATTAGAAAGTTCTTTTAAATTGGCACTGTGATTGAGTTTATATTCGGAGATAAAAAGAGACAACTCCCGATCATTACTTTAAATGATTAAATTGTTTAATCTAAACAAGTTTCGGAAGATCCCTAAAGACATCCACAACAGCTTGAACACGAAGTTTCATGAAAGAATCTATATTTTAGGTATAATTACTTACTACCTGCACTATAAGGCAAATACAGACTCTTTTACCTATTATTTCAATACTAGCTTGAGAGCCTTTCAATCAATCTTGATAAGGAATTTTTCGTAATTTTTTTTTAAAGCTATAATTTTTTTCATGCACTTATTAATTAATCATTTATCACTTAAGAATATAAATTAAAAGCTATTTTCAAATACATCTCATACCGTAAACATAACTTTTATTTAGTAATTATAAGGAAATTTGCTTTCTTTTTCTCAGAAAATATTTACCCAATGTTATATTAATTAAATAATGGCGGGTTTGAGTAATTATAATATGATAACGAATTTGAGCAATGAAACGTATTGGCAGCCATTTCGTAAATAAATAAATAAATGAAACCTGAGAAAGAATAATCAAAACACAAGAACGGCTAATTGCCGGTCTCATGAAATCGAGGACGTTGTGCGCCGAACAACAAAAGCGTGCTTAAAATATTAATGAGAGTGTCAAAGGAACTTAACTAACGTTTAAGTTTAAATTGAACGAAAAAGGGATAAAAAATTTCATTGTGATTTAGAAAAAAAGAACACTTATAGAAAACGCCTATGTCGGCTTATGCGCATAAATAATTTACCATTCCAAAATGTGCAAACTATTAAGGTATTGAGGCTCGCGTTTTCAAATATTTGCTGTTGGAAGCCACACTATCTTCATTTAAAGATTTCCTTTCCAACTAGAGGGAACTTCATACGCTACATTGCTTAGAAAAGCTTTATTCGCGTAAACATCGTTGCTTATCTTAGCAACATCCTCGTTTTAAAAAAAGTTGACTATGGTTTAACCAAATATGGCACCAACAGCAAATCGATTATAAAAATTTTAAAAGCAGCTTGTCTTCATGTGGTCAGAGGTGGTACATAGGGTTTCCGAATGACCCCCATCAACAGAAAACAGATTGTACGAATTAAGAGCCAAAACCACCCCGAATCTGCTCAATTCTGGCAATTCAATGCACGGCAAAGATGATAGAGAGGCTATTATTGCCAAAAGAATCAAAACACACCAATCTGCAAGTACCCCTTATGGAGATGTTGCATTCGTACACAAAAGTGCGTCAATATTTACAACCGAGGCTAGAGCTATTCTTCAGGCCACAAAAGCTTTGCTCGCAAAGATTAACTTAAAACGATTATCACTACAGATAGTTTGTTGTTGTCGGTCATAAAAGCGATCTGCAATCCCTCAAATTTCAACTGGAGTATCATTGCCACGTGCGCGGACGCAATTAAAATTTTTTGCGAACCGAATAACCTCTTTTCCCCTCTATATACAATCAAGCATTCACATCACATCAATTGATCCTTAAAAGGTCTACTAATAACGATCTACGATTGTGAACAAAACCTTACATAAACTGTATGAACAGGAAAAACTTTCTAACATGTAAGGAATAGCTTTCGGAGCATCTAACCCTAAAGACAACTTGAATGTACTTGGAAAACTTAATATTAATAAACTATTCGGCGTTATTAAAGTTGCTAACCTAACCATCCAATCTATCTTAAAAAAAATTAAATAAGAGCCGGTAGCCGTAGTTCCTAATGCTCACATTACTTTTAGATCCAGAATTTATATCTTTGATTTACATAAATTGTAAAAATAATAATAACAATTCAAACCAAAATATTGATATTGTTTTAAATATTTGTTTGCTAAGAATTCTTTTTAATATCGTTTTACTTGACAGAATTCTTTAATATTCTTTCGGCGAACGACTTTAATCTATAAAGTTTATGCTTTCCTAGATATTTTTTTTTTTTTTTATAATTTCATTAGATAAATGAGGCTAACACGCATTCTCTTGGTGCCGTATATTTCAGTAGAATTCTCCAATGAATATTTTTAATATTTATACGCAAGCATTCAATACATCGCACATGTCATCAATATATTTATTATACATATGCAAACATGCGTGTGCGGTGATGATTCGGTCCTAATAAAATGAACTTTAATATTGTCACGCAAATCCTATAAAATTGTTCACTAGCACAAAAGCTCCCTAATATGATAAAATGACGATGAAAGCATATGAATGTATACGTGGTTAAAAAAAAAAAGAACAGATATCCCTTTCAATTTCAAGTTTTAAAATATAATATAATCAATCGACTATCTTAATGGAGAGTAAAAAGAAATTATTATGATTTTTTGTTAATTATATCCAAGAGTACTGGTAAAGTGACAGACTATAGTGGACCACGGCACTCCGCTAAGTATCGTTCACTCTTCAAAATAATGGAAATTGATCGAGAAAGCAGTCCGTTTCGAATCAGTTTCATTGTGTTCGTCCTTAGAACAGAAACGCGCCAGTGTAGCAAATTTCATCGACATATGTTAAAAATAACGAGCTATAGATTGAATAGAAGCATACCACACTGACGGACGGACAGCGCCCTGTACCATTAGTGGTGCATGGTATAATATTTATTTCTATTCCACTTAGTTGTTTTCACCAAACACAACTTTATTTGCTTTGAGAAGCTGCCGTGAAAAAAATGGATTTCAAAAGACAAGTGTGATCTGCAAAAACTTATGAATTTAATTTTAGAAATATTTATATATTTTCTCCGATTATTATCTTCTTTGTTACGCTTAAATATTTTAGGGAGTTTATAAGCCAGTAATAGAAAAAAAAATTAAATTATATTGATACTTAAGAACCCTCATTTATTATTAATAATAATTATATTTACGTCCGGCACACCACATGTGTGAATGTATGGCGCAGCCGGAAGGGCTTGAGATACAATCTCCTTTTATTATGTCGATCGATTCAGAGCTGCTTTCGGAATCGATGTAAGTGTGGTTGTCTGCTCATCTGTCTGTCCAGTTTGTTTTCTTGTCCCGAATTTAAGGCGTTATTTTGAAAAGTCGTTATATGTATAATTGTATTAGGTTACGCGATAGCTGTCCTGCTATAAGTTTCTTCCTTTTTTTTTTGTTTCGCGTCTCCCACTGTCCATAACACTTCTAGCTGTACCAAATAAGCAACATCTTCTTCAGTGACAAAGTGACTCATCTATTCAGTCAATCCAAGGATCGACCCATTGCTGTTTTATCCTTATTTCTCCATTATAAGTACACATCAATTTTTAATTACCATGATATTCTGTGTTGACTGACCTCACCAGCTCAGCTCGCTGCTCGCTCTTTGCTGTAAATGCGAAAAATGCTTTCACGATAAAATTAAACCGAAATTCTACACATACGCTGAGTCTCATACAAACATTAACTGAATATACCTAATAACTGGACACCATCATAGGGGGCAGCGTACAAAAATAGCTTTCGAAGATAGTCAAAGATATCACTCAGATGTTTAATGAGATCATATGTTAGTCAAAACATTAGCAAAAAACATCAGCTCGTTACATATTTTAGCATCTTTTCCTTTCCTGTTTACAACCATTTTTTCCTTCCAGCCCAATTCTTTAATTGATATTTCTTTAAAATTCAGGTTAAACCATTAATGTATACGGTAAGCAGCGAGATTTCAGGCACATATGTTTGAGTTAAATGTAAAACTTTTTCATTTATTTCCTTTAAGGCACTCATAAGCCTCTTACATTCAATACAGAGATGTTCATATTTGTTATTATTAAAGATAAAAGCAAAAAATAAAAGAGAAAGTAAAAAAAAGGCGTGTTTGCATTTCCCGTGAATGCGCCTTTATATGCTCTAATGGTTTGAGATGAAACGACTTCAGCAATGGATAGAAAATTAAAAATAAATCTGATTGCTTGCATATATTTTTAAAAACTCGCTGGTGTTAAGTAGAAAAACGATTTGAATATTTAAGAGCCACATCGCACAACGTGTTGTGGGAACATAATATAAATGGCTCTTTACTTCCATGAGGCGGTTTTTTAAGAGCATATAATTTTACTTTGCTGAGGATTAACACAAACTAAGCAGAGAAGGATATGTACAGGACATAGATAGTCTTCTTGGATGTACATAATAATCATAATTACCTTGTCTTGTCTTTCTCAATGTACACTTACAACTCGTCTCATAACATTTTATCTCATTCATTAACTTTGTACTTGACAGCCGTAAAAATAAAATCATAGAACAAATAGTTCGAAAGAAAAAGGAAAATATTTTAAAATATTCTTTGGATATTTTCAATGCGAAATGAATTGATGTCTAATATTCTTTCCATTAAAATATTAAATAAATCAATAAAAGAATAAACTAAACTGAAGAATTAAGAAAACTACTTTTAACAATACTTAGATCCCAATTTAATCTTAATCATAAAGGGAATTTGAAGAGAGCAAAGAAAAACAAGTAAAAACATTATACTGGGCCGCGGCCACCATAAAATATCCTACTTTTCAAAATACAGCGTTACATGTGAAGCTTTCGAAAAAGTAGCTCGATTCGAACAATTTTCAATAGTGTTCGTGCTTAAGCCAGAACGTGCCAGTGTGTTATATTTCATCAAAACATCTTAACAATTGCCTCCGGTACATTGAACACAAATCGCGTGGACAGACAATAGACGGACAGAGAGGTACATGGCCATACAGGCACAATACGTACGTTCACACAAACTTAATATATCGTGTACCACGTGTAGTGTGTATTAAGGTTGTTAAATATCGAAAGCTTCCCGATAGCATTATGTTTGGGATTTGTAGAGTCTCTTTGATGTTGACCAGCAAATGAAAGCGAAACTGCTAACTGTATGTAAGAAAAGTATCTTTAAAATATGTAAAAGTGACTAACTAAAGATCACCAACAGAATAAAAAGAATCTTTATATATATGTTATCAGCTCCTTCGGCCTTTCCTGCAAGTAAGATTTACATAAAGATGTAAACCTATATTTCTTACAAAAATATAATTAAGGCGAACGCAGCGATAAGCAAAACGTTGTTATCTTAAAATTTCATTACAGAAAAAAAAAATTGAGGTGGAATCAGAAAATTTAGATTAAAGTTTTCTGATATTTTTACTAAATAGTCAGAACAAGAGGAGGGACCTACCTGTGGTGCTTTAAGCTTCCATCACGATCACAAAGTTTTTTATTTCATACAATATTTGAAAAACTCAAGTAGAAAGTACATAGACTATAAAAAAAGTAAATAAGTATGTGAAGAGTAGCAGTTCTTTTATCATCTAACACTAAACGTTAAAAATTTATATCAAAAC
Source organism: Glossina morsitans morsitans (assembly GCA_001077435.1). Classification (NCBI taxonomy): domain Eukaryota; kingdom Metazoa; phylum Arthropoda; class Insecta; order Diptera; family Glossinidae; genus Glossina; species Glossina morsitans. Next base: position 110,840 of record CCAG010009919.1, read on the forward strand.
TTTTCATACATGTTCAGTAGAACGACAACAACAGCAACAGTCTAGAACAACATTGTAGAGAGTAATACTATTAAACAATGAACCTTGTCTCTATATATAAATATAGACTAATTTCTATACCTACGCATATTTATTAAGCTGCAACATTGTATGCGAATGTATTTGTTAATATACAAGAAAAGTTATGAAATAAATTTAATAAAATTTTTCTGTTCAAAATTTCCTACGCATTGATGTGTTTCCTCTCTCTATATATATTATACCTTACTTTAGTTTTGTTTTCACTTCTATTGAAGTAAAAATCCTTCCCTATATGTACAGATGTTTACTTACACTTACATGTTTGTATGTATGTATGTATGTCTGTCTATTTATGAGTACGTGCACATAATATATTCATATGTGAATTATAAGGAAATTACTTATTGAGTGCGTGTTCCTATACAAAAAAAAAAAAAAACTATATTGCTGACAGCGTTTTTGTGTCTGAGAATGAGTGAAGCAAACAACTAACCAAGCAAGTAAGCATCGAAGCAAGAAACGCCACCGCTTTCACTCACCATTAATTCAAATCAAACTAATTCCAACAAAAAATGAAGCATATGCGGAAATTCTCAAGGTTGTATGTATACAGTATGTATATCACTATGATCGAAAAATAAGGTGAATTTTTTATTTATACATCACGGATACGAAGAAATCATGAAATTATTTTTCCCATGAGTGAGGAGTAGTGCAGCCTTTGCAATCTATTCAATTGTTGCAGAGTTACATACAAATTTTGTGGATACACTAAAGTGAGTTCTTTTGCGAATAACGATTTTCGACTACCAAAAATTAAGGTTATGTTGCCCCTTTTGACGCTTGAAAATCACGTTTGCAATCACAGTGGAACTACTTCGAAGATTCATTATCTTGGCAGAATATATGAAGATTTTTCATTTCGCAAATTCACCTTATTTTTCGATCACAATAACCTACATATTTTAACCAAGCAACCATAAGTAAGGACTCATTTGCGTGCGGATCTTTGTTCAAAATATTTGAAATATTACATAATGAATTCATATGAAATTTTTGTGATAGTTCTTATAAGTGTAATGACGACAACAATAAAAATTTTTACCTAAAATTTTAATTGAAATTCTAAGGCAAAATGAGGTTTAGAAGATAACAACACTTAATCTTAATTGCTACTCCATGAGTCTCCTTGAACTTTGATTTTATATGTTTTGATTATTGCCTCAGCAAAAAGTGTTGCTTCATTTTATTTTAAATTAAAAATTAAATTAAAAAGAAATATTTGTAAATTTCAAGTTGGTCGTCATGTTAAATCCAAGTCTTTAATCCTACCACGATGTTCTTCGCAAGCTCACAGCCAGAAGGAAATCCCGTATCTCAGGCGAAAAGAGAAATAAAAAAACCTTCAAACGTTCAGAAAAAGTGTATTTTGTGATGAAAGATGTGCATAAACTTTGGTTCAGTTCATAGCTCGCAAAGAAATAATGAAATGTCATACCACAACTATTACTCTGCAATTCCTCAGCCCATCTCCATCCCAGGTTTTGGGTCGATTGGATCCTTCCTGTCTAAAATACGGGCTCTTATTTTAGATTGTGAGCAGTTGAGGCTCATCGTGATAGAATTCTTTTTGAAAACCCTTGTATAGTTTAAAGTTAAACTATCCCTTAGAAACTTCAAAGTGATATGAAAAGGTGATCGTCAACGTGGCACAGCTTTAAATAATCCAAAAATTTGACTTTTTGAATATAGTATGGGAAGTAGCTGTATTACAGCAACTTTAAATTTTAACGACATTCATGATGATTCCAACAATTTTCGTACGATTTTTTTACAGTATTTTTGGGATAACATGATCAAGAAAAGAGTGCACGAAACTGTTTTCTGTATCGAATACGAAATTATGCCCGACTGCTTAGCATATATTACGTGAGATATGTGTGGCTTACGATGCTCTTCTTCTATTTGTTTATGTTTTGCTAAGTGTCGTTTTTTCGAATTGCGTTATAAAAGATGGTTTGTAAAACATTTACATCGAAGATATGGTGTCAATGCTTTCGTTATATTAATTTACTTGAAAACACAGCCCTTTGTAACATCTTTTCATTAAGGGCGATTTCAATGATTTCACCAGAAAATCTCATATGAGAACATAAGCGTTTTCAGTGATTTAGCTAATTTTATTAAAGTGAAGATGATGAACAATGAAATCAACAAAAATTGAAAAATGAAAGAAAAAAACAGTTACTGACTGACTTAAGAAGCAATCAACTTTTTGTTCTGGCTACGTCCATCACTTTACCTCAATGATATACGACTCACGTGTAGCGACATTTTTGCGCTTTTTTCTGAGGATTTTTGGTTCTTGTTTTTTGTTCTGTGATGGCAAGCCTAACAACAGGAATGGTGTAAACGTGATTATTAATGTTGTATAAAAACCGCAAAATAAACTCAGCGATTTCAAGATAATTTCACTGAATTTATGGTATTTGATGATCAACTTTGACATTTTGTTTATGACATTTTGTGTATGCGGTTGTTGGTGTAATTCTAATTTAATTTGCTGGAAAAAATGAGACTAAGGTCAGTGTAGGGTCTGCATTATGTTTCTCTTTTCTTTTTTTTTTTTTTGATGGTTTAGTGAGGTAAAATCCGCCATTCAATTTTGAAATAGCGTTCGTTTTCATAGTTTCTCACAAGTTATGCAAACGGACGTTGGATCACTTTAGCTATGTCTTAAGGAAAACTTAAGAAAATTGCATTCGGTTAGCTATATCTGCAACTAGGTTGTGCGTATCATTGGGAGATAATGAGAATTGAAAATTCTTCAAATATGCTTGTAATGAAGCTCCTCAATAAACAATACAGCTAGGAAAACAACATCGTTGTTTCGATCAGCAGTCCATAGGACATCTGAAATGAAATGTTGTAGTTAAAACTTTTAATTTATTTCTTTACTCACCATACTTCCATTATTTACACATTTTTTTAAAAAAATATGTTTTCGTCCATCTTGATGATGGATATTTTAAAGTGGATCTGTTATGTTGTTACGCTCTTTATTTTTTATATGCTTTTAAATATTCGAGGGGAATATTTTTAAGTCAGTCACCCACAACAAAAACAAAAAAATGCCTTGTGAGTTGTGACGGATGTCTCTGTGATGCGTTCACACAAACTACAAACAACAAAGTAGCTTACGACCAGATTCTTTTAAATTGGTGGCACTGTGAAAAACGTCTGCGTGAAATTTCAATCAATCAAGCAAATATCGAGCCAAGACCGAAAAAGCCGCGCCAAAGTCGCACAAAAGTCAAGGTGATGTTAACAATGTTCTGCAGCTATCGTGGTGTTGTTATGCAGTATGAATTCCTTCTGCCAGGCTAAAGGGTTAACATGGAATATCTTTTGTATATTATGAAGGCGATGAAATTGATTTGAAAGATCTTTGGGATTATGAACAAATTCTAGTATTGCTAGAACACAGTAGTATGTCTCTTTGAGTGTGTTCAGCACACGTTTGCATATATTAATTTCTATGTGCTATGCCAGACAATCTTGTTTTATTTTCCAATTTGAAGAGATCACAAGGATTTTATGAATTGTTATTAATTATAACGATTAATGTTAAATAATACATCAACATCGCTGTCAGGAAAGTTTTTTACAACATAATATGTTTTTCCATTTTTCTCTTTGTAAATTAAGACCAGCTCTTCCGTTACCCAGCAATGACACTTATTATTAAATTCGTACTTATAGCGGAATTATGTAGGTTTGCTATAAATTGATTTCAATTAGAATTTATGGCATACTGTCCGTACTCAAGCACCCTCATACGCGGTAAAGCTCTTATTACTATTTACAATTATATTAAATAATTTAACAACACTATACCAGCCAGGAATGCCATAAACTTAAGTCTTTATTAATTTTCTGTCTTTCGTTTTTTTTATTCCTTTCATTTGTTTTTATTTTTTGCTATTGTTTTGGCGTCATCTACCTAATTACTGCAGACCCTGTTGGAATTTACTTTTCACTAACAGAATGTTTGTAATCGAGGATTTCCTTTCTTTTATTCATTCGTTCGTGTGTTCATTGAAGCTTGGGCGTCATTTATTGTCTGCGAATAAGTGTTTGTTTTTTATTGTTTACTAAAAAGTCTGTGTGTTGTCTAAATATAAAATGCTGTCTTCGCCTTAAAAATATATTTATATATGTTATCTTTTAACTTAACTGCGAGTATGAAAAAAAAGCCAACTTGTTATTGTAACTGCGTGTTAGGTTGTAAACAATTAAAAATGTCCTCCAAAGACACTTAAAAAGTTTTTGGATAAATTTCGAAACTTTAAAACAAGTTATGCAAAAAAATAATTAGAAAATTAGGTTGACAATTTTTATATTACCACTACCTCTTAGTCAGCTTGACATTTTAAACTATTTAATCTAGGTTTTTGTGTTCGGACAATTATTGTTTACATTCCCTTGGATCTCATTATAGGGAGCTGAATCTTCATTTCCACTTAATTTCCAAGGCAATACAAGCAAAACACTTTAGTGGGACATGGCCCATTTTTACGTACCGTAGACCACTTTACTTAATACAGTTATTCATATAAGGCAGTACAAGCAAAACACTTTAGTGGGACAAAAAAGGTATGTTATATGGAAAGTGTTCGAAAACGGCGTCCGATCCGAACCATTTTCAATAGCGTTCGTCAATGTGCCAAATCTCAACACAATATCTCGAAACTTGCAACCTGCAAGGTGAACACAAGAAAAATAGGTACACGGTCCGATGAACAGCCGGACTGTTAAGCTTAGATCGATTCACAAAGTGATTCTGAATTGATCGGATCTATCTGAAGCTTAACCTTTTAGGCCCTTGTAGTGGTGTAGGGTAAATTAAAAGTGCTAGTAAGCTCGTAATAACTCCTACAAGCTGGTTATGTACATACAAAATGTCAAAAGCAAGTGCAAACATTTTGAACATACAGTTAATATATTTTTAAACTATAGCTGATTTGCCTGCTGAAATTTTTGAAATGTTTTCAAGAAAATTCCATTTACATTTTACACTTCTACAATATTCATATTAAAAGAAGGTACACCTTTGCGCGAGTTGCTATTTCTGCTAGGTTGTATTCAAGGATTTATTGGAGATGTTCTTCCAAGAAATTTCTATTTCCTGGGCTGCTTAGTCAAGGGATTAGGATCAGGGTGGACGAGACTAAATATGCATGTGGTAAACACACTTTCTAACGCAAGCAAAAGAAAAGCATAATCAAATAACGTTAACACGAACCACCACAGACAAACACATTTCTGATCGTTGTAAACAACTAATTTCACCCTAGAGAGTTGTTACATCTTTCGTAATGACATTCCATAATTAGATATAATTTTAACAAGCATTGGCGGCGATGAACGTTGCAAAACCAAGAGTCACATGAATAATAATCTTAATTAGTAATCAGGAATTTATTCATTGGTGCTAACTCACCTTTATTCAAATACGCATTTACAATTTACACTTAATCAGGTGATTTCACATAAGGGTTTATGCTAGCTTCTCACCACATGCAACCTTTAATTCTTATCTCCGTAGTGGTCTCGTGTATCATTCTATAATTGACGTACCGATTTTCCTAATGTTAATAAGCAAACTTGTACTCAGCAAACATACTATTGTTATGTCCTTTCTTTTAATTACCTTTTCTCTTTAGCCCTTTATATTAATTGAGTAGTTTCCGTTTAATACATATTTTAATCAATATTTCATATCTAATGCGTTGTTAGATAGTATTTTCTTGTACCCTGCTTTACACTTAACCTCTACTCTCTAATAATTTGAAAGTCGTTGCTCTGTTTACCTGAAAAACACAAAATTTTCCTTACAAGGTGTTTTGTTTTTCAAGTCGCTATATGTTGGTAGTTCAACGGCGAAATAACTATCACTGCTCTCAGCTGGGTCATGACTATTTCCCTAGCCTTCATGTGAATTTTTCTCATTTTTCCCCCGTAACAATAACTAAGAAAAGTTTGACCAACTTTTTTCTTTACATATACCTTACAGCATTTGCTTGGCCTGAAGTGTGCAACCAAAACAAGACTCCTGAAGGATACTTAGAACTAACATTTATGAAACTAACTTATTGTCTTTCATTTAGGTTAAGTTTTTAACTTTCTCAACGTAACAGCAAAATTTTACGACATCTTGTGTTGTGAATGTCACATTTGATAATCTAAGTGTGCATGAAGACTATCCAATTCCTAAGAAAAACGAAATTTCTTAAAACCAAAATAAGTTTTTTTCATGGCTTACCTGCCCACTTCATAAAGTCAAGCCTAATAATAGGCCAAGATTAATAATAATCTGAGGTCAAGATTAATAATAATCTGAGAAATATTCAGATAAACACGTAAAATAGAAAAAAATATTATTACGTAATAATACGAAGAGTGGCAACAAGACTCGTAAAATAGGACAACAAAGCATATGAAATGTGCCAACATTTACACATACACTTTTATACATGAACTTTCACAACATGAACATACACTTTTATGCGTGAACTTACGTACACGCTTGCGCGACATAAGTATGTTCTTTGAAGTAATTTCTGGGCGTGCTCTTTGAATAGAAAAGAGCTTTGTGGGACGCAGCCATCGATAAATAGTCGCAGCTCACATTAAGCAATGAAGCAGGAAATGCTGGTCCATGCGGCTTACTCGCCAGGCTTGAGTCATTCGCATTACTACTTCAGCGCCGCACTAGTTAAGCAACGCTTGCGTTCGTGCAACGACATGAAAAAAAGGCCAACATGAATGCTTCGCGGCAAAAGAGAAAGAGGAAGAAAAAATAGGAAAGGAAAGTTTTGCAAATTGTTGTTCAGGTGGCAAAAATACATGTTTAGGAATATACAACGCTTTGAATAAGCTATTTTTTTATCATTTTCTGTAAAAAATTCCCGTTTCATATTTTCTATGTGTGTACTTTTGGTGGAAGCATATTTTTAGGTGCTGCACACGTTCTGCACTGCAATAACAAATTGTTCGCAAATCGTATTGTACTTTGAATAACCTACTATTACCTAAGCTTAGATGATAAAAAGTGGCATATTTTGGATACTCCGAAGTTCTTACGCAATTAGAGTTTGTCTGACTAGTTATCTATAAACTCGTCCTTCGTATGGGAGCTCAATTTTCACATATTATTCGCTAATACATCCTGTAGCTCTTCTGGAAAATTTGGGCTGGAAAATTTGTTAAACAACTCGAGGTGCAATGCGTGAGTAAAATAAGGGATGAACCTAAGTAAAAGATGAAAAGCTAGATTTTGTCAGGTTTGCCAGTTCAGTTTTCAACCTTCGATCAGATGTAAATTAAAGAGCTCTGCAGTAACATTGATGAGAGGTAAACTTTTAAATCTAAAAAGAATTGTTAACAAGTTCATACAACTTAAGATAGTATAAAAGTTTATAAAATATTTGGTGTTTATTTAATGTTAACATTTTTTTTTTTAAATTTTGCCAAACTTTTCTAATGACAAGACACTTTAATTTCTACCGTCTGTTTATATAAAGAGATTTTATTTATTTATTTTTTCTTTCTTTTAAAATTGTTTGTTTCTATTGCACTCCTCTTTACGTAAAAATCATTACAAACTCATGTGTGAAATTTTTTTGTGTTTTCTCCATCATTTTATTTCAATTTCTGTTAAATACAGTATTTTGTGAACATTTTTTGGTTTTCATTAACATTTTCATTGTTATGGCCCGGTTAAGTTTAAATTCAACAACCAAACGTGTGTATAGACTTAACAACTCACTGCACAAGCACTGCATGTTGTGGTCTTTTTTGTTGCCTTCAGAATATAACCAGATGAGCTTAAATTGAAACGATTTTAAACGTATGTTTGTGTATACATATTGAGTAAATGACTCATACATGCTGCGGTCAGTTTAATTTCCTTGTTACGTTTAGTGGGGTATACAAAAACAGCTGCAATGGCAGCATCCGCATCAGCATCAGTAACCCTAACAGCAACGCACAAGCATAAAGCTACGAATGCGTAAAACCCTCAGGGAGAATGAAATGAAGAGAAAACCAAAATTATTCAAAACCCTACTGGCTTGTTTATCAGTGTTAGTGTGCCAGAGTGTTTCAGATTTTGTCTGCTTTTGTTTATATTTTTCCCATTTTTCTTTAAAACGTCCAGATGATTGCAAACGTAGATACTTAATAAGATTTCGTTTAAAGACAATGTTAACCCCTTCACTTGTTTCTTCTGTCTTCATTTTGGTTTTGTTGATTTTATTGTTTAACGCTTTTTTTCATCTTATAACTTATTTTCCTTTTAATTTAGTTTTCACATATGGCTGCATGATAGAATCAAACCACCTTTAATATTTCCTAAAGTATATATGTATAAGTGTTTGTAAATTAATAAAGCCCTATCCGTGCGTCTGTCGATCTACATTTGAATTCCTTAAAATTAACAGCAAAACATCACATTTATCCTTCCGGTATACTTTGACCAATTAAGCGAAATGCGTTCTTATCACTGCTCATGCGCACCTTCCCAACGTAGAAAATTTTAAGATAAGATTAAGACCAAGGCGATGTAGTTTCGCAGATTTGTGAGAATAATTGGTTTTTATATCCTATACCGGTTGTGGTACAAAGGCATATGAAGATTGTGTCGATGTGCGCAACACCCAGAGGGACTTCAGAAAGATGTGATGTTTTTACAGCAAGCGTGTCCGTCCGTCTGCGCGTCGCGACTTCTTGTATTCAGCTTAGAAGCCATAACTTTTTAGATATTTTAATGAAATTTGATACACTGGTGGAAATTTGATACAAGGAGGAGAGCTATTGAAAACGTTTTGGATCGGACTGGTTTTTCGATCGCCTCCAATGCAACGCCCTATTTTGAAAAGTCACTTATATGCATGCGATGGTGTCTAATGGAGAAGTGAGAATTTTGAACCGCTCGCATGAACCGGGCGCATTCAAAAGTAAGCTTGATATTTGGGCACCACATGAGTTAACAGTAATAAATTTAATGAGCCTAATATCGTGGCGCAGCGAATCGAATCGCGAATCGAAATGCAGTCGAAGGGCTTAATAACATATGACTGTAGTTGGGTCATTCACGACAATAACGTTCACGAAAAGACTGTGTTGCAAGGTAAATGAAACCGCAGCAACAGTGGTAAAACGTAACCAAGACTGATGCCAGGTAAAGTATTGTTTGCTTTTGGTGGTATTTAAAGAAAAACGTTCATTATAAACTGCTCAAATCTTTCCAGACAATTTATTCGACGTTCCACTGTCGATAACAAATGTGACCAAAGCTCGAAATCGGAATGAAACATTCACAATTGATTAGTAGGAAGAGTTTTGTGTTTTCTCAGAACAATGCAACAATGAAGGTGCGATTCGAAGCTGAAAGGGTTGAATGGGAAGTTTGGTGTACCTCGCCTGATAAATCAAATAGCATTGCGAATTTAGCAAAGCGCCATGAATGCATTGGAATTTATACTGACTAGATTTTATGAACAGCATGTTTCGGTGGAGACAAGCGTCAAATGCTGCTTAGTGTGCACAAAGCAAAATCACTTACCACATGGTGCAGCTGTTCACCAAGAAGGACGGACCATAAAATTATGGAGTGTTTAATAATCTTCGCATTTATGAGAGAAGCTCTCACACCAAGGCTAATTAAACTTTAGCTCTCGTCAATCTTCGATCTTACCATAGTTTGCTCTGCAGTGATTACGCTTTCTAAATTGTGGAAGGCAGATAGAGTTCAAGGGTAGACTACACGAGCAGAACATTTTTGATTCCACGCTTTTAAAATTGTCGTGTCAAATGAAATGAGTCTTAGGAGATTTGAATGATCTCTAATATAATAGAGAACCGAAATTCAACACATTACAGTGTACTTAATAATTTAAAATTTATCTTTGGTTAAGTAATAATTTAAAATATATCTTTGGTTATCTTAGGTTCGTATCCCTACAGGTTCTATGGTTTTGTGGACTCGCTGCCTATTTCGCCTATGTCTGCTACGAGTGTGCCTCTGCATTAGATGTGTATTCGCACATGAATTTTGTTGTTTTTTTTTAATATACTCTGTAATAGATTAGTTATAATGTTTAGTATAAGACTTATCAGGCTTGTAAAAGTCGAACTAATTCAGCTATTAAATTGTTCTAATTATTTTCATATACAGATAAAGAAGTGAATCAATAAATAAATAGAGCTTAAGCCTACACATACGATATTTAACTAAATGGTTTTCTAAATCTCAAACTACAAATTTTTGTTGCCTATTTTCGTATAAGTAAATACAAAAGTTTTTTAGCATACCTTTAGGTTTATAAGGATTCCTATTATACACACACTATATATTTAATTGCATCGTAGCCTTGAACTATTTCCATAATACTAAAGAAAATCAAGCAAACACATGCGACGACATATATGAGTATATTATCAAACCACCTTTAAAATTTTCATGTATAATTAAAACTTTTGCTTGTTCTTAATAACATTGTTAAAATTTTATCTAACCCTTGTTGTTAAAATAGCGGAAAAAAAAAATTAAAAATTGTTCATAAAATGTTATTCAGCAAAACATTTACTGTAGTCAAACTGTACTTAATAAAAATTAGATAAAATTAAGAAAGTTTTCCTGATCTTCGAAAAGCAACTGTTCGCGTTAGGAACTCCTCTGTCCTATTACTAAATTTTTGGCTGATATTCCATTAATATTCAATGATTAAAAAGAAAAGTATTTTCTATCCTTTGTTTTCTGGTATGCAAGTGAAGAGACTATCATTCTTCTCGTAAACTTTCATTCGTTTCATTGCTTTAAATAAAAACATCTTTACTTAGGATGTAGAAGAAATGATTGAAATTCTCTTTCGAAGGTATTCCAATAAAGAATCTTTACGTTAAGTTTACACTTCATGCACATTTACGCCTTTCAGGCAAAAGTAATTTGCTCATGTTTTTAACGATTTAATGTTTGCATCGTTCTTGTAAATGTATAGATAACCAGGCTTAGTAACCTCTTTTTGCTTATCTTGTAACTTAAGATTTCTTGTTAATTATTAGTGTATGTGAGTGAATAAATCTTTTCTTTTTTCTTTTTTTTCTTAGACTTTTCGTATGTCTTCACACATATCCTGTGCGACAAAAGCATTATCTTTATAATGCTATGAAATTGTGCGTAAACTTTGTTGTCAAAGTCAATGACGAAACCTTGAACACGTCTTTAACGTTAGTTAAGTACATAAATGCACACTTACGTGAATGAGTGAATGCGTGACGGTATGCTGCATGTGAGAGAACAAATTACTCAACCAAATGAGTTTTTAAGCTAAGCTGCTTATAAATCACTTTTCTTCTAAAAACTTTACTTAACGCTCATCATCATCATCATCATATTCATCTTTCTGGAAAATTTTGTAAACATTTAAAATTATTTTGTAAAATTTTCTAAAGATCTATTCTTAACGCAAGAATTATTTGGGTTGCGTAAGATTATAAAGTTTTAAATCAAACTTTAATGTCAACTAGAGACAAATTTTCGGGGTTTTTAGTTGGAAATATTAATTCAATTAAAGCCTTTGATACGATCTTACCCACCAAGACACAAATAATACATGGTATGTTTCTTTCTACTTGAACCTAAGCGTTGTCATGCAAGTTATAACTTTTATAGGTTTATCTATTTGGTGCTTGCATGCATTTTGGTCAGCGACATGTATTGATGAGAATGACAAAGCAATACAAAATATCAACGTATACAACGATTAAATTCGATGCTTTTGACCGTTCGCTACATAAAGTAATAGTTTTCTATTTATTTATGCAGTTACTCAATGTATACAGACAAGAATCGAGGAACGCTCAAAATTCCATTTTCAACGTTCATTACTATTGTTGTTTGATTTGAAGAAATCTACTCCCGAAGCAAGTCTGCTTCAACAATATATTTTTATGCGCTTGAATAGTCGAGTAGATAAGAACTACAACTATTAAGTCAATATTTGCGGGTTCAATTGTCAAGTGTGGAAGAACTTTCTTTGGTCGTAGCTATAGTGAGTGTTCAGCCCGCTAAAGACATAACACCTATCGATTGGACACACAGCTATCAGACCCATTAAAGTCGTGGTTTCATTTTTGCGGCCAGGAGAATGTATACCACACGCGCTATATAGATAGATTGATGGACATAACTGAATACCAAGACTAGATTTTTTTTTGTAGAGCCTGTGAAGCTCGCTTCTGGGTGTTGCAAATGTTTTGGCAAAATGAATGTACCCTTCATTCTTGGATGTTGGGTATAAAAAGAGGTGTTGTCGCGGACATCGTATATTCAATGTAATATTTGCCAATTCACAATATGGATTACTGAACAGCCGCTGAACGTGTTCAAATAGTAAAAAATATCATCCAAATCTCGATGAGAAGTTGTTTACGTTCAGTTTCGGCATCACAAAATGTATTACCCTGTATATATCAATAAACGCATTTTGTAAATAATTTAATTAATAATTAGCGTATGTTTTGACGTATTATGTGAAATAGCTAAAATTATATTTAACTGATTAAAGATAATAATACATATATTATATAAAAGAGATATGTATGTTCAATAGGAAAATTTATAATACCTGAAGTCTTTTGAAAAGCTTTTATAAGTAAATGTATGTTTTCCTATTCATTATTGATTGAGCAAATATTCAAATAGTAAAGCCTTTGTAGTTAAAACAAAATTTTAATGGTGTTGAAAACTCATCAATAAAACTCCCATTCCGTTCTTTTAGTTATCAATGTTTATCCTTGTCTATGCAGACTGGCCACAAAAACGATCATTAATAATTTAAGTAAATGGGAACGTAAAACAATACATTTTATCCTCAACTATTTTACAGTTAATTTATTAAAATATAAATTTTAATTACAATATTTTTTTTCCATGCCGGCAAACAGAATTTTATTGTTCAGTTTTATGCTTTTATGTTTCCTTTTTATAAACTTTTTATGTTATTTACTTACTAGAAAATAGTGGTATTATGTAGTTATGCTCTGTTCTTTGCGAACACCATCAATGTTATACAATAATATTAATCTATAAAATGCATTTAAAAATAAACAAAATTGCAATATAAAAAATATTCTCAAACTAAAAAAGGCGTGCTCCTACTCAAAAAGTCTTTAAAATTATATGAGGATATTGGTTATAAAGTTATTATGCCCAAGCTATCTGTTGTAAATGGGTGCATGAATTTTGTTTTTATTATACCGATCGATTCGGAATCACTTTCTAAACACGATCTGAGTTTGGCTCTCCGTCTGTTCGTCGCGTCCGTTTGTGTCCAAGCTACAGATTGTAATTTACGAAATATTTTGATGATAATTTGTACCCCGACGTGTTTTGGCTCAAGGACAAACGCCATTAAAAATGGGCTCTCGACAGCTTCCCATATAACTTTTGAAATTAGGAGTAGTCTATTTAATGGGGCCCGCGGAACACTATGGCATCTTTCTTTATTTCTTTGCAAAAATCGGCCGTTAAATCAGAGAAGCTTACTTTGTCAAAGAACTTGTTTAGCAGAGAATCTTATGTCGCAACTATAGCTAGAAATTCAAAGCAATAAAAACGAATTTGAAGAAGCCCGCAGTACGCTAAAATCGAAACACATAAATCTATAATTCCAAAATTTAATTCAAGTGCGCATCGCACTTAAAATTCTTGTAATAGGAACCTACGACGGCAACATAGAACATACGTGTTTGTTGTAAAGGAAATATTGCCCAACGTTAGCTGCAGATTTTGGGTCTGGCAATTTTCTGACGTTCCGCCAAAAAACTGTTACCCTTCTGAGTCACACCAACCATTTTCGTAAGCGTCACGGAACTAAGTGGAGTCAGTAAGCCGCATGTATGGTTGCCAATCCTTCCGAATCAAGTTCATCGAGTACGTCATAAACCTGATCTGCCGTATATACGGATAGGCGTAACACAGCCTTTCTGTTCTCACTAAACAAGAAGTGCCGATAGATATCGATGGTACGCCTGGATCTACTCGAGAATTTTTGTGTTTGCGATTCTCACAATAGCTTTACTGTTCATCCTCAGTACCGGCACCATGCAAAAACGACTTTCTTTTGTATCGTTCGGGCAGAGAAAAAATGCTGTCGGCGAATGCTCTTTTTTTTCGGAAGGCTTAAAATTTACCTCCTGTTTTCTCCCCTTTTTGTATACTTTCGGCAGAGAATTAAGAAAGCTGAAGTTCTTTCTTGTTCTAAAGGAGTAGAAAGGAGCAAAACTTTCAAAATGGGGGTGGTACACGATGTAGGTCAACCGTTCGTCCTAAGCTCCTTTAATATAAATAAAATAAAATAAAGGTGTATTTAGATTTTATTACAACTTTTTAACTTTATTCTCATTTTTGTGATATCGAACGATCTCACTTCATAAACCATTAAATCCATACATTTCTATATTTAAGACGTAAAAAAAGCACATAAAGTTGTAATGGCTTTCTTTGGTTTTCTATTTTTTCGCAATTTTCTTGAAACAAAAACATTTTTTTCGTTGAAAAAAGATTTAAAAAAAAATCTAAATCTTACACATAGACATGTTCTTTAAAGACTATAAATACTTGTCTTGCTTTTGTGTACCATCAACAAAGGCTTTAAACAGAATTTCCTAAGAACACCTATGAATGCCTGTAAGTTTCTTGTTTTGTTTATGCGAAAGAAACCAACAAATAACAAATTGTGTTTATTTGTGCCCATTTTCCGGTTTTCAATGGTTATAAAACCCATTACCAGAGAAAGAAAAGAGAAAATATAAAGAAGAAAGGAGTTCTAGACGGTAAACTACAAACTTGATGTCTTCGCATATTATAACAGACGAAAGAAAATGAGTTTTTAATGTTTCTAAATATTTACGAAAGGCATAATAGGTGCTGCTGAATATCTTGTTATGATATCAAAATAAAAAAAAATTTGTCTTTTTTTTTGACAGGAGGAAAATATCATAAAACATTAATATTACTATGGGCAATAGTTAAAAATACGATCTTTTTTTTATTATTTATTTATTTGCTTAACTCAGCTTAAATAAATTAACAGCCAAATGCAGGTGATTCTTAGAAGTAAATGTTATACTAATTGTTATTAACAAATAGTATAAAGTGTATAAGGAGAAGTAAAGAAAAAAAAAATTAAATAAGAAACAAAGCATGTACTTAGCTAGCACAGAGGCCTGGAGTTTGAATATTAATAAGTTATGGTTAACTAAGTCAAACGCTTTGCTAAAATCAGTATGTACGCCTTCCCCGCGAGAGCCACTAAAAAAAGCTTGGAAAACATGGTAAGTAAACTCAAAGAGATTCGTGACAGTAGATCTTCCATTTACATTTTCTTCATATATCGCGTATTATTGGGGATTGCAAACATGATTTTTAGGCGTATACACACACGCACCAAATTTTGGCGTAAGAATTTTAGCCATTATTACAAAATTGCAATAAAAAACGGACAAGCTCTCGAAATCACTTTCCTGGAAAAATTTTTTTTATCCCTTATATGCGTTATATTAAAAAAGAAAGATACAATATTTTCATCGTATATATGAAAGCTATTAGCTATATAAACTCAACGCTTTCTCGAAAATTTGCAAGGAATGTCCATTAAAATCGAGCATAAAAATTGTTATTTCCCATCTTCTCTCTTTCTTATATTTTTTCACACATAAACGATATCATTCCAAATAAATGCTATAAAATCAACATAAATGTGTCTGTTAATAACAATTTCATTATTATATGCGTTTGTATAAAATGTTTTTTTTTTCGTTCTACACGAATGTTTGGACTATTCATTTATTACGTTATATAAGCAAATACAGGGCGTATTAAATGAAATATATCACTCATACGCACATTGTGCCGCAGTAGTAAATTGTAATTAACATGAATAAAATGTGGTGACAAGCCTACTATTTTTTTTGTTGTTTTTCTTTTTTTTGATATTAATCCTATGACACACTCAAGCCAAATGGAGACGTAATGGTGCGCAAATGAACACATATGCACATACATACGTATAGCTGTGACAAATGAATATAGATCTCTATGCAGTAAGTAAGTAGTTACTACCGTTCATATTTGTCATTATAAATCATAGCAAAGACCACCCGGAGATAAACTCTCGTTGTTTTTCTCTTTCATCTTCTCTCTCTCTCTCATTCTCTCCTTTTATCTCTTGCTATCGTTCTCTTGGTCGCCGTTAGTATTCTCTATGACGGAAGACCGCATAAATCTATGCAAGTGTCATCATTTATGACATACTTTCACACATACATATACGCACGTATGCACTAACAAGCGTATATGTGCAGACGGTGCACATAAACAATACATAAAAATTAATTAAAGCTCACATTATTATCAATTTGAAATGATCAGCGTGGCAACGAATCTTTCAATTATCATCAGGCGAAAAAAAAAATTTAAATTACACCGAAATGCGAATGTATTGACAATTTTTTAATAATCATTTATATCTGTTACACTTAATATACATTTTATTAATTATCATAATTTTTCTTTTATAGTTTCAAGCTGATGATGCATTTTGCGTTTCATTTGCTTATACAGTTTCTCAAAATATTTCTTGTTTTGTTTGTGTTTTTATTCTGTTGTTGAAAATTAATTTTTTATTCTCTCTCTCTCTCTCTCTCTCTCTCTCTCTTTGTCTTTCTCTTTCTCTCTTTCTCTCTTTCTTTTATAGCCTTCCCGTAGCTATTCGTTAAGACGTTATTTAAGAGATATTTAATGTTAATTAAACTAATTTAGCGTTAAGGGCACCGTAGCAGGCGGCTTTAATGAAAAAAGAAAAAAAAAGCATTAAAATCAACACGACGGTGAACAAGGGTTCATTACAAAATTTACCAAACATTTAATACAAGTGTTTCCGTTTTTGTCAAAAAAAGGCAACGTAGAAAACGTTTTCCTTTGAATCTATAAAGTGTTTTCAAAAGTTATTATACTTAAAATTGCCTGCTTAAGATTTTACATTCTTTAAGTACTTGTTGAAAAATGTTTTCAACATTATTTTTTACTACAATCCTTTGCAACAAAGTGAAGAAACATAAAGTATTCTATAATGACATGTACTTAAAGATTTTTTAAAAAAGCTTCTTTACATCTCAATGGGAATCGTTGTTTATATATATATACATCGCAGCAAAAATTTATTTATGCCAAAAGTTGGAGTGTTGTTATTCATTTTGCAAAATCAAAACAAATGTAGGCCTAAACACTGTAAATATATTTGAGATTAGCATTCCTTGTAATATTGTGATCATATAAATTTAGGTTTGATAAGAAAATTCCATTATTTTAATTACTTTTTTCCTCTTTTTAGGATAAATTCTTATATTCTGAGTCTCGCCAAACAAGTTTCAAGTTTCTAATGAACTGAGTTGAGTGATAACTGCTAGGTACGTTAAACTAATGGCTGAAATGTACATAAAAATCAATTAAAAGACGATGAGGTGTAGGTTATGGTAGTTTCAAAAATAGAGCGACGCTAAGTAGAGTACACAGAATTCTTGACTTGACTAAAATGTCTCTACGGCCGGTCAATGTTAACGAAAATGAAAGGTCTGTTTATCGCCTATATCGAAATCAGTTACAAAGATCTGCAAAGTCCAACCCTTGACAATGGCGTTATCAGTGTTGCAACGCATTATTTGTGATGCGCCATAGGTACGCTAATAAAATTTAAATAGCATAAGTAGTGAAAATTCCAATTAAGCGCTTAACTACTTCATGTTTAATTATTCTATACTTTTTTGGAACACAACAGTGACTGGGAGTGTCTCCTGTAAGTGTAGATAGAAGGAGTACGCAGCCCAATCGGTAAGTGCTACTATGCCTTTGCGGACTACGCGCTCAACTCTAGCTACGACATAGTATGCTTTTTCGCCCAGAGATATGAACACTGGCTTGGTGATCATGATTCTCACACCTTTGACTGATTCGGAACGACGTTTACATATAAAAATTGAATGCATGGTTTCATTTTATACAATAAATGTGTCACTTGATGCATAGCATAACGTCAGAGAACTCGCAAACTCTGGACCATTGATCAATAATAATGAAATTGTCAGAAGTCGATAGCAGGTACGGAAAGGTTAGTAAATTTGGAATTCTAGGATACACAGCAACGCGTATTTAGTGTTAAATATTACTATCAAAACGGTGCAAGTATATTTACGACTATTCCTAAAGTATGTCTAATGAGTGTTTAAACAAGAAAATTCTATTTGACTGGAAAATGACAAAGCTAAAGATTCATGCGCTATAATATTACGTAGCCGTGGCTGAGTTTTTCTATTTTTATTGAATGCAAGTGGAAATTTATATTGTGTGTATGTTGTAATTTATGGATAGAAACCAGCGATGTATTCAACCGGTAAAAAGAATCGCGCATATATCGTACTATGAGCGCCTATCCCCTCTCATCTCCCCCATCCTTCGGTAATGGGTACAAAAATGTAAGAAGAATGATCGAAAAATTTCAACGGACTGTTTAAGTTACTGACACAACCGTAATTAAGGAAAAAACGTCATCGGGTTTGGCGAGATTCCGAACGAAGGCTCATAGACTTCGATTTGTGAGGTGAATTAAAATAATAACAATAATAATAAAAATAAAGATTAAATGAGGAAACTTCTTAGCCTTCCAGTTTTTGTAATTAAAGGAGTAATAAACCAAAACTCATAAATTTTTTGTTTAGAAAAACGGAGTTTCGTTCAGTTAACGTTTCATTGCGCTTTTCATTCTGCTTTAATCAATTTAGCCCATTTTCAGCTCCAACTTGCGCACAGAAACTTTCAACGTTTCTGCCAAATTTTAAGTCGATATTTTCACTTTTGCGACCAGGAGAGTGTCAACAACAAACACCACACAGATAGGCAGACATAGCTTATCCAATCCAGAATCTCATTCTGATCAAAAAATAATAAATACTTTATAGGATACCTGCAGTTTGCTTTTAGGTGTTGCAACAATTATGACAAATTGAGTATAACCCCATGCTACAGTGATGGGCATAGTAACAATAATTATTATTGTAATTTATTTAGACCAAAGAAATAAATTCTAGGCTCGGCGCATGAGTGGCCGAGTATGCAAACGATAGTGACTTACAGCTCAATGGCGGGGTGTTCACATCTCAACTCAAGTTTCAATACAGGCGAGCACATGATCTAAATTATTTAGGAGCCTTTAAAACCAATACTTTGTAAATTTATTTATTTAGAAAATATATAGAGAACAAATAAATAAATAAATAATATTTAAATAAAGGATTAAAAGCAAGGTATAGAAAAAACCCTTATAGAATTTGTTCCCAATTTTCTCTCGAGGAACTTTTCATATATGAAATACCACGTAATTCTTCATATAATTTCTATTTTCGTTCCTCAATCTTAAAATATTCTCCAAAGCTTATCCATCTCTTATTTACATAATATTAACTGAATATCATCTTATTTATCTTTATATATTGTAGCTTGTACAATATCCGCAATAATGTAAATTAACTTTGCATCATATGTTGACGCTGGAACAAGTGTCAAATATAATCTTCCCTAAGCTTAAATATTTAATGCAACAATTTTGCACATAAACGTATAAAATGAAATGAGTTTCAGGCAATCTGTTCTAAATGCACTCAAGAGTAAATTAGATATTTTTGATTATGTTTATTAAATGAATGGAATAAGTATGGATATGATATATTATACAATTGACTATCTGTATAAGTCTGTCTAACTCTTCTATGAAATATTATATGTTTTTTAAATGGAAAATTTATGGGAATTTCACAAAATTACACACACTTAAGGGAAAATGGAAGTTTCAAAGGAGTGAAAGTCTCTAAAAAGTTGTAGCTAGGAATAAAGTAAATGATGATGATTTTTCAAAAACCATTTTCCTAACGAGAGGAGAACGAGGATAAAGCAAGACTATTGTATTGTTTGTACAATGGAAAGACGAATGTAAATTTGTGTAGCGAAGATAAATATCGCCGCAAGAGCATAAAAGTTCAAAAACGTATCAGGATTAAAAAGATTCAAATATATATTATGTACATATGTTCAAAATCGCATAAGAGCAAATAAAATAAATTATTTTTAAACAAAAAATTTTACACTTAGAATCAAATGAAACATAATATATGCTTAGTCAACTTGAATGTGTTAACATGAGCGTACGAGTATTAACAGATTTATTAATTTTATTACTCATTTCCTTTCCATTACGGAAATAATCCTCCAAATATTAACATGGCACCTCAAGTTATGTCATGCTTCGTTCCCCATAACGCATCCAAATGCGTCTTTTGTGTTAACTTTGGGAACATTTTACGTAAGATTAAGTAAACTGTATTTCTCTTAGAAGAAATCTTGGTTAACAACAATGCCAAAAAGGTTTTTATTTACTGTAGGGGCTCATCAGTTTTTAAGGAAATTCTTTTCTCTCTTACTTCATGCATTACATTACCCAACTATATGGCGTCACCTTTGACAGATCTGGATAGTATCAACCTTCGAACAATAGTACTTGAATTTGCACGCTTTTGGTTTACGATCAGTTGCACGCAATAAAAAGCTAAAAGGAAAGCCAAAGAGGTAAATAATTCGCCGAATGTTTTACAACTTAAGAAGAAGTAACTGCAAAATTTAATACAGTCTAATTAGAAGTGTTCATTGAAAATTCGCTCAAAATTACTTTTGGGAATAATTGTATAGTTTTTTCCGACATGCGAATGGAAAGATTCCCTACATTTCAATTTTTGCTTTTATTCGCAGAAGTTTGTTATCTAAACAATTTGTTGAATTACAAAGCAACAGGCGATAAGCTCACTGGTTTGTTTAACTTTCATAAACATAATGGGAATGCCAAAAGAGTTATACCAATTTTATGCGGATTTGTGCAACTCTCACAAGAGTTTGCAATAGATACACCGTTTATTATAACGGTGGGTTCAGAATCAGTCTGTGCATACGTCCGTCCATATGACTGATTTTTTTTATTCAACTTGCTGGCGGCAATTTTTGAGATATTTTGATGAAATTTGCTACACTGGCGTGGTTTAGCCTAGGGACGAACGCTATTAAAAATGATTCAGATCGGCCCACTTTTTCGACTACTTCCCTTGCCTTAGTTAGAAAATTCGTTATATGGACAAGCGTACGGCAATGTAGGATATTTAATGGTGAGCTGTGGCCTATTATACCCTTTTAACTTCTATTATTAACAAAGAAGACTTCGTTATGTAATTGATGAGCACGATTTTTTGGAAAAATATGGAATTCTTCTGTCATCGTATTTTGGAACTATGCTTGCCAAAAACTCAACACATGACAAATGGTTAGGAATTGAAAGTAACTTCGCAAAACGTAATACTCCTTTTGCAAGTTGATCTGAGGTCATTGGCTTTCTAGTAAAGTAATTGCAGCAGAAAAGGTTTCGGCAATAGACGTAACGTAAACAGGCTTTCAAAGGGCGTTCAAAGGGGCAAGGATCTTTTTTTCTTATTTCCAATCACTCAGGGGATCTTGTCCAGGTGGTCGCAGCCTAGTGGACGTGGGCTCAATCGGTATGTGTTATGTCTTTTTCAGTACACCCAAACCGCACGTACAAAAAGGTTCTATGATATGAGCTCCAGATTTGATTTCGGCAAGTACGTCCCACTTAGAGTTTTGGTTTCTACAATTTTTCTCTTAAGTTTGTTCTCAATTAAAAATTAAAAAAACTAATCCGTATTACAGAGTTATGGAGAAATTATTGATTAGGTACGACGTACAGTTGCTTACTCATGCTTAGCATGCTTTGGTATAAGCAATAGCAGCAGATACCTAGTATTCTCATAAAACTTAACCTAGTCTTTACTACAAAACTTTGTTAGAAAAAATCGTAAGTTAAAAAAAAAAACACAAAACTTTTATAAAAAGAGTTCAATCGAATTATAGAGGAATACGTTTGTTTTTAGTAAAAACTTAACTTTGCTGATCCATAAACCAGAGCATAAAAAAACACAAATTTTCGTAAACTTATTTAAATAACGCACATGCACGTACTTATCTAGAGTCATGTAGAGATGTTGTAAATTTTTTAACCCTAGTTTTATGGTGAGAGAAACAAAAACAACAACAATAACAAGTTAAAAACCTAGCATACTAATTAACCGCTTCCTCAACGTAATTTTTATTCACAACTAGTTCTTCAGTCGTTAATGAATGAGAAAAATTTCATTTAAATGTTCCAAATCAACATGCAAAAAGGGAAACAACAAAGAATGACGAACATAAAAAACACATTTACCAAAGTCGCTGCAAGAAATATTAAAAGAACGAAAAAACTCTGAGGATAAATTTCATCTTAGGGGAAAAATTTTAAGAAAAATATATTTATGGAACGATGAACTAAATCACAAGGGTATGAGAGAGTGTTTTCAAATCATAGGTTGGATTACGTAACATCTGTATATGTTTCTTATATCCTCCACCACTTATGGTACAGAGTATGTTAAGCTTGTCCGGCCGAGCGTGACAACCAAAAAACCTAAGATAGCCCACCTTTTACTACGCGGAACGATTCAGAATCATTTTCTCAATCTATCTGGGCTTGTCTGCCCGTCCGATGTCTGTCAATGTAGTTTTTTGTTCAAGAATATTTTGATGAAATTTGGTACACTGACGTGCTACGTATACTATTGAAAATGGTTCGAATCGGTGCATTTTTGTGATCACGCCCCTTATAACGCTTTACTTTCAAAAGTCGTTATGGTGAAAAAAATTCCAATTTTCAATTGACAAAGAAATTAATCTTAATTAATTTGGATCAAGTAGATCCATGTTTTGGATTCTCAAGAAACGGAAACGATTTTTGCTAAAAAGTCAAATTACTTATGTGTTATAGTAAAAATTTGTTCATAACAGTAATTTGACATAAAAATTACCTGGGCCAAATTTGAATCGGATGAATTCATTTCTTGGACCCCACTCCATATAATTTTCTGATAATTAGTATCCTTCAGAAAAGGAGTTTATTTTTTAATATTTTGTGATGAAAATTGGTCCACAGTACGAAAATAGACAAAAATATTAAAAATGGCGTATTTGGATCACATAAGCCAATTTTTTAGACCCTAAAATATATAAGGGTTATCATGAAAAACAAGGTTTTATATGGAGAGAAATTATAATTTCTAGTTTTCTATAACGAAAACTGATATATAAAAAAACTTTTAAGAAGTAAATTAAGTTCGCTAAGTTGGTGTAAAGTATTTGATGGTCAGCTTTGGTTTTTTATGTTTTAATACGACGAATCATCCAGGTGAACGTCCCCTGTAGGTATACCACCATCATGTTCAGAAAAAGTGGGAGAAGAAAAAAAGGAATAGACTGTAACCTCATCCTAATGGTTGTGCTCCCGACCGGCAAGGTTTTTGCCTTTACCAACTTTAAAAGAGTGTCCCTAGATTTATGTGTATTGCACACATGAGAATGCACAATTTTGCCTGTCCTTTTCTGTACTCTATAAACATTCTTCTGTATAAATAATATAAACTTCACTCTCATAAGTTTTAAAAATATAAATAATTACAGCTCTCAACTCGCATATTTATACAGAGTTACCACTCAAAAAATGCTTTTTAATTTGTTTACTTTATATTTTTATACATTTAGTTAACTGACCCAACGAATGAACAAACCAGCTGACACTGGTTGTAAGAGCCAAAGTCTCAAGTTCGTCTTGGGCCCACACTTACGTTAAGTATTCTTACCTATTGTTAATTTGTCTTTCTATACAAGTAGTTAAATACCGCCCAGAACTGCCTATTTTACATTTATAAAATATGTTGCCAATATGGAAAATGGGAGGATTATGTCAACCGACTTCGTATATGATCTTTACCCGATTGGCATCGCCAATTAAGTTTGAACAGAGGTGTAAAAAAAAGATGATAGCACTTGTTTTTCCTTCTATAGACAACCCACATGTTGAACGACGAACCGTAGCACGCTGTTTTCATCGCCCTAGCTTGGGCATATTTGATGAACATAGTTCCGTTCAGTTCTCTGAAAGTGGAAATCACACCATCTACAATGCTGACGGGCACGTAAAGATGGAAGGCATGAAGGTAGATAATGAGGATCAACTATCCCCAAGGGTCCATCTCGAAGTAATGCTGAAGAGATTACGATATGGTTTTACCCCGTTGTCGGACCATTACGTGGCAAGGCGCTGGTTTTACGACCATAAAAAAAGGAAAGGTTGATAGGTAGGTATAGATAGAGTTTTGACTTGAAGGAAACTCAAATTATGATTTATCAAAATTATGATTGCGCAAAAAAAAAAGATGCTGAAGCTTACGATATTCCGAATTGTACGTAGAGGTATCTAAGGTTAGCTGGGAACAACATTTTTATGTAGGACCAGAATGACTGAAAAAACCGATGAGTCAAATCCAGACAGCAGTTATATAAAATTCTTTCCGTAAAATCTCATTTTTACAAGTTATATCTCGTCAAGGTCGTGAGATTCTTTTAAAAGTTACTTCACCTGTGTTCCCAATGAAATGACGAAGTGATTATACTCTGTATAGATGGTTGCAAAAATGGAAGCAGAAAACTTATCCACCACTTAACATAAATTTCGAACATTTACTCGTAAAGCATATGTTCTCAATGATTAAATAAAAGAAATGATATGATTGTCATGTAACCCTGGTTGTGTAAGCAAGTGGCAATGAACGAGTGGCTAAATGTACAATAAGAAGAAAAATTATACAATACGTTATATGTCGTCCTTATTCAATGATGTTAACGTTGACAATGATAGTGAAACTACTTGAAGAAAATTGTGCTCGTCATTCAAGTGTAAATAGTATAGTGCCAGTGCTGCTCTGGTATTGATATCTTTAAACAAACTTTTAACAAAACAGTTATGCACTTTTGTTAGATGTATTATAGAAATCCAAGTGCTCTTAGTTAATCTCTGTATATGTTACTTTTCATATGTATATATCTATATATATATATAGGTGAATATATGAATATATATATACATATATAGCAATGGATATATATGGAGGTAAAGAAGTGCTAAAGCGTCCTTTTTCAAAATTTACACTCAATAAAAGCTGTTGGATTTCAATTTATTTATTCTTTTATAACTTTTTTTTTTTTGCTTTTATGGAATTTCTTTTTGGTTTAATGGTTTAATATCAACCGCATGCACATACGTAAATATAAATAAATAAAACAGTTTTCGTTCTCCTTGAAAACGTAAATGTCGAGCAAAGAAACTGATGACGATGATGACGATGAAATCCAGCAAAAATATGGAAAAGCAAACTAACGAGATTTTACTTTATTTTTTATTTTATTTTACTTTTTTTGTAGTTTTTTTCTATGCATTCGTTAGTTAACAAATACAGTAAAACTTACACATATGTACAACCATTCAAGAGTAAGTCGTGTGTGATAGAGATTTACAGTTACATATATATTGTATAGAAAAGGAGCAGTGAATTTTGTAGTTTTTTTTTTTTTTTTTTTTAATTCTATTCTGTTTCATTTTACAATTTAGTGTTGCATTCAATTTTTGCAATTGGAACGTATACAAAAATATTGTTAACAACCTATATGCATACATACGTGAGCGATTGTATATGCGTAAGCAAAATTGCTTTTCGAGAACCCCTATCCAAACATATGTATGTGTGTACATGAACGCATATATTTTCCCTTTATTTATTAGATTCTCATGCAAAATTGTCAACGTTCTGCTGAAACAATTTTTCATAGATTTTATAGACATTTTATAGTTATAGTTCGCCTAGTCTGGGGACAAAAAATAATTTGGATATGTCCGTTCAAAAATTTTTTTGGAAATGCAGAACGATAGATAAGCTTGGCATTAAAAAATCTGATGAATTTTTTACTTAATTCTCTAATCAGTTTCTGCTCTAGATGGGCAATTATCGAAGATAGCATTTTCAATTTTTTTAACATATTTTGAGGCTTTGAGTAAACAGTTTATGACCATTTTTGGATATAATCATGCGACAATATTGATGTTTGTTATATTTTCACATTTGCCGAAGTTTCGTATACTGACAATTTCAACATTAGGCTTACGATGACAAAGGACAACCATGGAATATGATAACAGAAATTCAAGTGCATGAGATATGCGGCGTTGCAAACGCTTTAACACGCATGGCATACTTGCGTTACTTAATGGCGTCCAAATGACTATGAACTAATATTCTGAAAATTACTATAAAAACAGTTTATTTTCAAGACAGATAAAACTGAAAACTTGTTTAGACTTCGCCTTCAGGCCTTTTTTTTAAATAGAAACTAAATTTTTCCTACTCCTCGTTTTTTTCGCGCCTTAATTCGCATTGTTATACTCTTTGCTCTAACAACTAAGTGAAATAAAAAAATGTAATCTAAAAGTCCGTACATTGAAAATCCTTTTCTTCCTTCTAAGTACCAAAAAGCGCAACCAGTATTAAAATCCAGTAGTAAAATCCAAGGACTAAAATCTTAAAACGTTAGCATCTGAGGCTTTCGGCTTTTATATTAGGAAAGCAAGTTGATCCGGTCCGTTCTTTTTTTTAGGTTTAAAATATATATAAAGTGTAGATGACTACAACAGCAGTAAACAGTGGAGATCTAATAGAGTAAACGAAGAGTAAAACGAGCGAAGTGACGTTGCGGGGAAACAGCGAAAAACTAGTCACTCGTTAAGCAGCAGTCGTCGAGTCAAGTTGTAAAATAATACAATTACCAAACCGTTTTCCGTACTTTTATTATTTGTTTTTACTTAGTTAATCTTGAATGTCTATTACTTTACATTAACCATTAGTCTGACGTCTTTAATTCTGATAATAAAGATATCATCATTCTTTACATACACATTTATACAGAGTGTATATTTTAAAATAAAATAAATGAACAGGTTAATCAAAGTATTGCCCATCACTGCTTATTACTATTTACCACTTCTCAGGCAAATGTCTCATGTGTTGATTCTATTCCCAAAGGTATTAATATTTGAGTTTAGTTCGCAACAATCGTAGCAATCGTTCAAGCAAAAAGAAAGTCGTGAGAAGAGCAATGTCTGCTGATAACAGCGGTAAGGCTAGGACCATAATTAGAACCACCAGGTTAGAACTACAAACATTTTCTGAGCGAGTTTTGCTATATGGGACCCAATTCCTTTTCACCTATTACTTCGGGTTTGTCGCGTTTCCATAAATATGTTTATATTCCTTAGGAATGGTTTCATTTGGTAAAATCGAACCATTATACAATACACCCCCAGCCGACCCCCAAAAGAGTCCATCACAGATATTCACCTTTATTGTCGATCTTATTCGTTCGCATACTCCGTATTATAGTTATTTCGACTCTAGTTATCGTAGCGATTTTCGCTGTTTGTCAATCGGAAGGATCTAGCAACGCTATCTTCTATAGTAATCCGTAAAAGTAAAGTTTACCATACATTGCATTTTTTTAGCATCGAACCAAATGTACTCAAAGTTCCAACATACTATGGTGTGTATGCTTTAGTGTGATAATTTATATAGTTGCATATAGAGTAAAGACATTGCTTTCAAATGAAGAAATCACAGTACTACTTAAACTCTTTCCAAGAAAACAAACGAAATTAATTTGTACTCCCAATACAATTGAAGCCCAAATAGTCAATGAGTATTACAAGCCATCATCAAACAATGATAAATAATTTCCAAAATTGCTATTATAGATAGCAATAGCTTACTGATCCAGTAAACTCTTTTTCTTTCTCTCTCTCCCACTCTCTCTCTCTCTCTTTCTGCGTATTTTCTTTAAAATACAGTTTGTAAAGTTTGTAGAGCGTTTAAAAGTTGGAAAAATATTTTAGCAAGACTTAAGAGAATACTTTTCTTACTTTTCATAAAGAATTTCCAAAGTAATTTCACTAAAAATATAGAGAAAACCATTCAAGTTTCTCTGAAAAAACACAGATTGGTAATTCTTTATACCCCTCTTTCCTTGTTTATTGATTTAGTTGATATTTTCTAAGCTCGATTAAGTTACGTACATTACCCGTACGTTTGCTTTACTTTGAGCACATGTAAGAAATAAAAATTGCGCAATAAAACTAATTGAACAAAACGAAAAACGTGTAAAGTATCAAATACGTAATTGTGCATGAATTTCCAATTTTTGTTTTTATTGCTATTTATTTTATTTCCCTCTTTAAGCATTCCGTTGTCCGTTGTCTCGAATATTATTGCAATAGTAACGTAAAACATTGCGAATCGTAAATTCAGTTACTTCAGTTGTTTATGCTTTAGTGACTTTTATGATCTTTTTACAATTCTACGATTAAACCATTAATGTTAATACGCACTTTTTTTACTCTCAAAGAGGAATTTCATTAAAAGCTACATGAGCTGATTGCCACGAAATAGTGCATGCAATATATTGATTTATGTGTAAATTGAAAATTTTTCACTGTGATGTTGTGAACTTTACATATCAATTGCAATACGCCAGCAACGTGTACATGTGTAATATGTTTTTTAACAACTTTATATGATCATGCGAATGTAAAGCTTAAAATGTTTTGTAAATGTAGCAGCTAAAGGGACTTTGGGTATCAATATACCTTACTTCATCAAACTACCTCCTAAAGGTAGGTTATAAATTTTAATTTATTACATCATTCATTCAAATCGACAAAAGCTTTTTTTTGCAATAAAGGCGCTTGAAATACTTGCATAGCTTTTTATGCAATTATTGAAGCGATACTTTTTTAAGAGTAGCCGTCAGAAAAGAATACTTCTACTTTTCTATTTAGCAAGAAACCGCAGTTCAGTCCACTCGCTTATTAATCAACTATGCTTCCATTTTATATGAAAGTCTGAAAACAAAACTACTTTGTCTGTAGTGTTTTCTTTTGTCTTTTTTCTTGCTTTCTGCTTTCTCCTTTTGCCGTTTTTTTCTTTGTTTCATTATTTGTTTGTTCGAATCTTCTACGGATTCTTTCAATGATGATTCAGTTGCAAAAAGGGACAAACTTGCAGGAAAGTTTTTTTCCCAATTGTTTTTTAAACTGCTTTGAAAAATGATTTCAAAGTTGAAAGTATTGCTATTGGTCTACTTTTTCAAAGTAGAATATCTAGATTGTAAGATTACTCTCATAAGGATGACAGCAATAGCAGCAAAAACTTTAAGCCTAAGAGACAATAATAAATCTAAATAAAATTTTATTACTTTCACTTTAAATTAATAGCAGTGTGTATGGCAAAGCTAGTTGAATGGGAAGTTCAAACAACCATTACTCGGTAATCGGGGGTGATTTGTTAAATGCTAAGTGCCGTAGTAAAAAAAGGCAAGCAAAAGAATATATTCAATAAAGGTTTGCATCCTTTGATAAAAACCATAAACTTTGCTCCTCTCTTTGCGTAATACACTTGATTTATTTGGAAATATTTTGATTTCGTAAGGTTACGCTCAGCATGAATACATTTACAGATCCCTCAACGTAGTGGACGACATATAAAACTTTTTGTAGAAAGTCACAAGTGCAGACATTTTTTCTCCCTTTTTTTCTTGTTTTGCAATAATATCTACATTTTCTATAAAAACTTAACAATGTTTGTTTTGGTTTCTTCAATTCACTGTCATGAGCATACCTTTTTTTATCATTTCTACAAAAGACTGCCCGTCAGTTAGACGATTACGTTGATTCCGAAGCACTTTTTAAATTTAAAACCAAGTATTTATAAGGCATTGATGTATATATTCATATGTGTGTATGTGACTCTTCGTGTATATGTTCTTCTGATTTCGACAAAACGTGACCAAGTGCATGTTTAATGATGGCACGTCTCCTTTTATATGTCTACGGATACAAACACAGCCGGCAGTTTGCTCTGCAAATTTCCACATATGTGACCAATTTGTTAAATTGTTTACGTTTGTTGTTCTGTGGCCGTAGTTTTTGTTATTGCTGTTATTGTTGTTAGGTTTTCGACCGTTTTTACACCCTTACTAAACTTACATACTCTATACACATATTCTTCTTGTTATTTTTGCCTTTAGACAGACAATGAATGATGACAAAAATTTTGATGTTTTTTTCCTATCAACAGTTGTTGTGTGTTTATCGTCTTATCTAAAAATAAGTATGGATGCTATGTACGATTGTTTTTGTCATTCTTTTCGCTTTAAGGAAAAATAAAATAATAGTAATAACAATTTTCAAACCATTTTTACTTTCCTTTATATTTTGTTTTTGCCTTCTTTGATGCATTTAGTTATTGCTCACTCAAGCATTTTAATCCAAGTCTAGAAATAAATCAGCCTTGGCATAAATTAAAGTGAAGCTTTTAGCTTTCATTTCATTTTCAAATTGATTTCAAAACTTTTACAACTTTGTAAAGTCATGATCAACGGATAGGACGTATATAAATTTTTTTCATTAAATTTGTAAATTCTTGACCAGATACGGCGATTAAATTGAAGCAATTATTATTTTTGCAAAAATAATAATAATACAGAAATTTAAAATTGACCTAACAACTTCTGTCTTACTAAGTGAATTTCAATCATTACGATTATAATACAGTCAAACATTGCAAACATCCTAAATATAATGATAAACATACGAATTTGAAAAAGTGTAAACATAAAAACACCATAGTTAAGCTGACCACTAGCCAGGCCAAATAAGGCCTTTTATTACAGAGTGCTCCAGTGTTTGATAATCGTCGACTTTATGGTAGAAGCACTCACGCCAAAGTCGATCAAGTTATAGTTCTCATTACATTGTATTCACAATCTTCGGATCGAATGGTGTTGCCGTAATTTATCCAGTATTATTATTATTATTATTATTATTATTATTATTATTATTATTATTATTATTATTATATATATTTAGCCAAAGAATAAATTCTAAGACTAAAGTCTCAAAGCACTAGCATCTAAGGCTTTCGGCTTTATTTTTTTATTAATATTATTATTATTAAAAACTCTACCGCACTTGAGGCTTGAACCCACGACCATTGAATGCCAGTCAAGACTCTTGCCTACTCGGCCACTCAGGCGAAATATATCCAGTGCTAATTTATATTAAGTGTTCGAAAAAGACTAAACTCTCGCTGTAGGATACTTAAGCATATTTTAGATGTCAAGTATTCGGAAGCAAACATGCCGTTCAGAATATTATGAATTAAAGGGCACATTAAGCATAACTCTCCGCTTTCAAGAGTGGACTACTTTATAAGCGCTAAACGATTCCTGTATGGTGAAAGGCGGAAGTTAGCATTCGATTGCAAACGCAATAACAAAACAGAAGAAACTGTGTTTGTACGTGTTGTACGGAATCAATCTGTTTACGATAAAGATCGCATGGTGGATCCCAGATCATCGAACAATATTTCAGAGTATGGCTCTTTAGCGATGTACACAGCAACCTAGTAGTGTAAGAATCACAAAACTCTACAACCCAATGTGCTTTTTGCTTGATGGTAATATTTATATGGGTTGATTTTTGGAAGCCTATTTCTTGCAATATTTTCAAGAATTCTACTTACAAAATTTGGTATGAAACCTTAAGGTAAAGTGTCATATTTTTTGAAACAATTTATTTTTTCGAGAAATTTCTTAACATTTCGAAGTGTGATAAAGACAAAAGTAGGCCATGGTCCACCATTAAATATCCCACACCACTTCGTTTAATAGAGTCATTCATATAACAACTCCTCAAAATAAAGTGTTATATGAGAGGCAATCGAAAAGGTGCACTTATTCGAGCAGCTTCTAATAGCCGTCGTCTTTGTGACATATCACGTCAATCACCAAATTTCTTAGCTACATTTCAAAAAGTTACGCTGTTACGCTGTTGGTTCAACACAAAAATACAAGACGGACCGACAAGCTTCAATCAAAGTGACAATTATGTATTAATAATAAGGATATTTGCAAATGATGCGTTTTATGGGAACCGGTCAAAAAATTCATTCGATCCGAATAATTTTCGACAGTGTTTGTCGAATGCACTACGGTCGACTTTACCCGGCTATAAAGTTTTAACCTGTTTCTAAGTCAAATCACAACTGAAATTTTCAAGTTTTTGTGTTTGCCTTGAAGCGAAAAATGCAATCAAACGCACATATGCACACAATTACATAATGTTGAACCATAAAATTGTAAACGATTCTTATATCGAATAGAACTTTAGAAGAAAATCAAGAATAAGTAAACCAAAAGAAAAAAAATTCATTTGATTGTTTTCTTTTTCCCTTATTGTGCTCGAATCATTTGATACATTTTAAGCTCAATTTACTGGGATAAATGTTTTGTAGTTATATAATATCACCCTTGGTTATAAGGATTGATGGACAAGTTGTTGTCATCTTATTTCATACGATCATTTACTCATTCAATTCTACGCAACATTGCATCGGAAATTTCAGTATCACAAAAAAAGAGGGAAGAAAATTTGCAATTGTATGCCATTGTTCAACCTGAACAATTGCATTGTAATGAAGCCCATCAATTATGTATTTTAAAGTTTGAAAAAAAATGCTTTACTTTCAAGTCTCATTAAAAGCATAAAATAAAAAGGAAAAACAAAAACAAACAGCATAAGCTGGCATGTTAAGTGCTAAATTGTAAGCAAGAAATGATAAGCATATACTTAGGCTTAATGGTTTTTATAATTTTATTGCCTACATTTGGGTGAAAGAGAAAAAAGTAATAAATTTTGCAATTTTTCATGAAATGAACATCAAATTAAGGCTTAATTTTCTAACTAATTGCATATGATTCATAAGCAGAAGATAAAAGAAAATGTATGGAATAAAAACGGTGTAGTAATAAAATAATTTATTCCCTTTTTTATTTCAAAACTACTGCTTTGACCATTTTGCTCATTTTGAACTATGGCCAAAAACTAAAACATTTATTATGCTTGTCGTATATGGTTTTATTGCTTGTCATACAATTATTTGCATTTGTTTCAACTTCGCAAAAATCTTCCTCCCTTCCTCAGTTTGCGGTGTACCTTATTTACTAACACCTACACGTATTGTTATAAAACAAAGCGGTTATTGAACTTTGTATATATGTATATATATGTAACAATGTAACAGTGTAATACAAAAAACTGGAATAAATTTTGTTAGGACTTTATAACATCTATGCATATACATGAATACATACACGATATTTAAGTACACAGACAGTCTGTTCATGATAATGTCGGCCAAAAGTCACTCTACCCATATGTATGTATACATAAGACATTTTTTATGCTTATGCCAGTTTATGTATATATTTAGCGTGCCATAAAAAAAAAATGTATTATATATTTATGTATGTGTACGAATAAACACCAGTAACAGCTGGATTATGTAAAAACAACAGCTGCAAGCGAAAAATGTATGTATGGAAGTGTAATACTTTTTGGCACAACGCCAAAAACGTGTAATTAAACACTGTCATGAAGAAATACAATACGTAAAGGGAGAAACTCTACAATAAAATCAAAGGAAAATTATTACAACAGCTTTAAAAGCTCCACGCAAACTTACGCGTAAGGGTAACAGAAACGGCAATGGCCTTATATTGGCACTACTAGCACTCACAATAATATCTGTGCGTTTGGCAAAATTAATACCTATTGCGATATTCGATCCAATTTATTTTTAAGTTCAAATAAGTTAATTATTAGTTTAAAGTAGTTGTTGGAAATAATAGACTACGTTATCTTGTATTTAATCAAATTTTGAAGACATCGAATCTTGATTTAAAAAAAATGTCCTTCTTATCTAGATCCCAACAAATGTGTATTTTTAACTATAAAACTGCAAATTTTATAACGCCTTATGCGTATGTAATGAACACATTTTATAATAATGATATGCAAGCATAAAACCGTAGCACGAATTCAGTAAACTTCAATCCCTGCAGTTAAGAAAAAGAAAAAAATCGCTTTATTTACCTTAGAATTCAATGATATATATCTTTTTCCCCCGAAAGGCCACCAGCTTCTTTACATCTATTCTGTAACAATTCCGAGATCCTAGGCTGAAAAAGTCGCTCTCGCTATTTACGAACACGTTCAAGTATTTGAAAACTTTATTATCCACACTGCTTAATAACAATCGAAAAAACAGCAATCCGACGACGGTCAGAAAGAAATGAAGAAAGAGAAAAAGATAGGGAGTGATTGCAACACAGCAGGTACATGCCCAAATCGGTAAGTGTTATGCCCTTACTGAGTGAAACCTCTCTGTGCACGTCATTTTTCGTCAGTTGGCATCTAGTGTACCCTGCAGCACAGAGATATGGACCCGCAAACACTACTTTGTTGAGCAACGCCTCAAAAAACCAATCGCGTTTTAGCTTAAAATACCTTTTAGAATTCTTTTTCAGTTCAATAAGATAAATAGTTTAATTCGCTGCAGGTGTGAATATGACTTTTCTACACTGCCGTTATTATGGACAGTTAATTTTTTTTTTTATTCATTACCTTTAGGTAACAGTTTTGAAAATAAATCTTCTTCTGAGCAAGAAATTCTCTGCATTGGAAATCTTTTGGTCAACTCGTGCATTTTGGAGAGCCACTTCTTCTGGCCTTTGGTTCTAAGTCACGTTATTTATAAAACTGTGACTTCCAGTGTGAAGGTATTACCTTTAAATTTGTCGTATAAACAAAATGTCGCTTAAATGTATAGTAGCTTTGCAAAACTCAAGGGTGCAAAAAGAAAAAATCCCAAATACCGAAAGTGTTACTTTTTAACTCCAAGAAAAGTGCTGCTGGAAGACAAACCACACAATCTTGAATCGCAGCCAGACGGCAGAATAACAGCTAACATCTTCGGTAAAACTGCATATCCTTGGCGTTCCCACTAAGAAGAATTAGCTCGATTTAGAGTATTATGGACTGCCTCCCAAATGTCTTTTTAAAACGAAATTCATATTCTGTGAGGGAGACGGCAAAAAAATTGCAACCAGCTATGGGCAACACTCTAGTCGAATAATTTTTAACATTGCCTTGAAGCTGGCTCGGTTTTCATCAAAAACGAACAGTTTCCCTATAGAACTAGTATATTTGAGAAAAGATTATTTGCAATGTTCAGGTTATAAGCGATCGCTGTGCACGTCATTTTTCGTCACAGTTGATTAAAGCTTTCATTTGATCAGAATTAATATACTCATTTGACAGACTGACATACATTAAAATTTTTCGAGGAATGGACACCTTGTCTTTGTCATAAATCCAGACGGATACTTTCCGAAAATGTGGGCACAAAATCGCGCAAGATTGCTTTTGCTTACAACATTTCTTAAGTTTGAGATTGACATGAAATCAGGAACATCACTACTATAGGATTTTGTGAAAGAATTATGCGTGGATGCAATGCACGTAAGTAAGCTCTCATTTATTTCGTCACTAAAAGGCCTAAAGGTAGGCAATATATGCAATTTTCATGACCATATTTATTCACCAAAAGCAAGTGAAAGGTATTAATTTTGTATGCTTTGTTTTTTGTTTCATTATAAATTGAACTGATTTGATGGAAGCATTTCTATATAAACCTATCGTGCATCTCGAGTATTTTCAATACAATTTGTTGTGATTTTCGTAGCGGCAATATTCAACTTATGCTATTTTAATAAAATGCATGCACATAAATGTAAGTGAACACCTTTTGCTCTCGTTCGCTTATTAACGGTTCCGCGTACTCGTGTGTTCAATTGCTTTTATTGGCGTAAAATCAATTGTTATTCACATATATATTGCCTTGAAAATTAAATGAAGCGGCGAGAGCAAAAATAAAGTAAAACCAACATAGCATAAAACGTATAATTCGTTTTATAAGAAGAAACCTAGCTCTGTTATCTTCGGAATGAAAATTAAGATTAACTGATGACGGTTTACCTAATTTACTGCAATTTGAATTCTTCAAGATTAAGCTAACTTCAGAGCAGCAGTTTGTTTGCAGCTAAAAGTTGTTTAATACGTCCCATATCAGAAACAAGTGACACGGCTAGTTATACTCGCCTCAAGGAGAATCTCTATTGAATGCAACTGCAGTCTAGTTGTTATGTCTTGAACTGAACACACGAAGTTTACACTATTGGCCTTTTTAGCTTGTCCTTGAAAATACATTTATCTTTTTGCATAACTTTTAAGTGGCCATCGCTAATATATGCAGAAAGATTGCGATCAATATCTTCTTAGAATTAGAAGTTACAGTTGTCCGTCTGCTTCGGGCATATCGTGAGCATTTTATAGCTTAATTTGTACCCATCAAGTTTCGGTTTTCTACCCAAATTTTTTTAAGCAAGCATTTAAACAACAAATAACCGAGAACCAAAAGAGGCTAAATCAAGTCATGCCTTACTTTAACTTTTTTGCTTTAGAGAGCCTCGGATACATTTAAAAGAAAAGCGCTAACACTACACTACTGTACTTCCATTCTTAGCTGTTTATGTAACTCCTGGTTTCTTTTTCAAGTTATACCGGTTTTCTTCTCACTGCACATAAGAACGAAAGTCAGCACATTATCGTCGTGTACGCATTACATATATTTTAATAATATTATACAAGAAAGTTTTACAAACATACAATATTTGTGATTATTTGTTATTTGACTCTAAAATTTATGCCAAGCGAGGCGTTCCTTGCGGTTAAATATACATAATGGTGTTGCATAAATATTTGTGTCTCTATGGATACAATTTATATAAATAACATTACGCTTAAATTTCCGCTCATGTTTACATTTTTAATATCAAATATATTATGCACATCTGTTTCATTTTATTAAATGTTATCTTTATTTCATATATAACTAAAACGACTAACGGAAATGCAAGTGCAGTTATCAGACGAATTTACTCGCGACATAAAAACGAATTCTTTAAACTTCATTAACGTTTCAAAGTTAATTAGTTACAACTCACTCGGAATTATCCAGAAATACGCAAAAACCGCACACGTATAGCGGTTGCTATTAGTAAAACCGATGTAACAAAAAATTGTTGCTGTGCTCTTACCAAAATTGCTATTTGCTGTTATTCCCCAAAGTTACAGCAATTGCTATCTAAGCTTGCCAATTAATTAACACCCTCCAATTTCGAAGTAAGTAAGTAAGTAAGATTTGCTAAAAGCTTGTTATTATTCAAACAATTTTTACCTCTAATTTTATTATTATGTCTACTTATTATCAGAAAATGATAGGCCATCGTAATGGAGTTATGATTGATGTAAGTATGCATTCTGTACTAAATTAAGGCAAGTAAGGCACTTGGAAACTTGGACATGTTTGTGAATACCAAAATCGGTCCCAATTCCGGCGCCCGATCTGAAATGCTGCTATGTGGTGTATATACGTATTATTATCATATTTTTTGTGCCAGTTTACAAAATCCAGTGCTCACTGCTAGCTCAGGAACTCACTTAGCAGCGAAGACCCGAACAGCTGCTGTTGATCACTGCTCTAACTGTGTCTTTTTAAATCTTATCATTTGCTTAACGTGGATTAACGTGGAAAAATTATATAAAAGCCAAACATCAGCAACTTGGCGTAAAAACCCGAAGACTCTATTTGCTAATTCCTTCAGAATCTCAACTTGATCTAAAAATAACATGCATTTTATACAAAAGTATTCTCAATCCTATTTAGAGTTACGGCACACAATTGTGGGCAACAGCCAGTAACTCCAATCTTGAATCGAATTCAAAAATATCAATTTAAGACCCTACGTCTCATTGCTGGCATGCAAGCAATTCATAATGTATTCTCAATTTCTGTTCAAAACAGTTTGTCCGACTGAGTAGTATCAAATAATCCTTTGGCAATATCTCTTCGAGATGAAAACAATGACATTACAAGATTTGAAGGACTTCGTACACTGGATCTTTCGTTTGGAAACTAATTTATATTGGTTCCTAAAATTACATTTTTTTTTTTTTCTATTCTTTTGTTTATTTATCAGACCGGTGTTGTGGTATTGTTTGAATTGGAACCTATATTACTTTCCTCAGTTGCCCGTAACATTTATACAGATTGTAAACCAAATATGTAATAAAACAAGTAAGAAAATTATACTCGATCACGACCACATCTTTTATAACAATCACCGACTAAGAAAAGGAAAAAGAAGGAGAATATTGGATGTGCGACTTTCTTCATTTTCAGTATCTGTATCGTAGTCATGGTCGCAAAAATTGAGATATCTGCCCAATTCATATGATATCAATTTTTACTTTTGTTCTACAAAACTAGAAAAAATTAGTCACGCCCATTCAAAATTATAAAATATGAAAATTTAGCTTTGTTTGCTTTTTTAGAGTTTTTTTTAGAATAATGGCGACGAATATTAAAGAGTCGACCACATCAGAATATAATCTTCTTGTTTGTATTCTATTATAAGGTAAAACAGCCGTGAGAAGAATGTATTCGCAAGCAATGGGAAAATGGTTTGTTAGTTCATATTCACCAACCACATATATTAGTGAAACTTCTCATGAATGTAAATCAAAACCATCGAAATTGATGTAACCTTTCCCAAGCTTTTGATCCTTCACTTATTTGTCAATCCATACATCGTGTTATTTTTCCTTTTTCCTATTAAGGTTAACCTAATCCTTAGAAAAGTCCTAAGAAGTCACACACACACAGGCCAGTTGTGATTTAATTGCTCGCAAAAGGGAAGTGTGGACTTCAGAAACCTATGTAAACAACTTGATAACTAAAAACTGCAAATATTGTGCAATTATTATGAAGGAATTAACTTTTACCGTTAAATTGCTGCGAAGGACCGAGTCAATGAGCCTGTGTAGGTCCATAACTATCAACGGACTTGTTTTTTGCGAAATGAAACGTAATTATTGACTAAAGCCAGAAGCCATAAATTCCGGTTTGCTTTTCTTATTTTTTTTCATTGGATTTTTTCCGATAAAACTCAGTTTTAATCAATTTTGAAAAAAAATTATTGTTAATTTACCTTAACAATTAACACGTAAATTACTTACATGCAATACTGTACATATTGCTATAGTACGTATAGAGATGTGGTACGAACAAGTTGTCATTTTCAAATGGGCTTACATTGATTTTTATAAAGCTCACTGACCATGACTGCGATGGCGCGCTATTAACGTAGCATAGACTACCAAAGTTTGATGCAGCTTGCCGTTGTGCCATGAATATCGAAGTTGTTTTTTTTTTTTGTCATTGTTGTGCTATTGCTGCCGTGGACTATGCTCGTACGTTGTCACGGGTTTTTTTATTTTTTATTTAAAAACCTTGGTTAAATATAAACATAACAAAACATATGTGCACACAAATATATAGGTTCACATTTCATAGTATTAGTTATATGCACATGTATGCGTGCGCGATCTGCTATTTTTATCAAAACCATTGAGGCCTTTTAATTACTCCACTGAGTAACATTTAAAACAAGTGGATGTTTTTATTTTTTCACGAGCAATTTTTTGTATTCGCAATACAAACAACAAGAAGGGCTAAAATTACAACAACTGCAACCAACAACAGAGGAAACATTATTGCGTAAAAGTTTTTTTTTTTTTTTTTTAAGTACTATAACCGTTTTATTTTATTTTTATTTGTTGCTCGGCATGGCTGTTGATTTTTGTGTTTTCACCCAATGTTTGGTTTTTGTTCAGCTTATGCGCGCGAACTGCATTCAAAAAAAAATGAAAAAGAGCATGTTTATTGTAAGAAAAAATAGTATTCAAATGGCAAATTACATTTTCTTGGTAGAGAACACTTTAAAATTTACCATAAATTTTTAGTTTATATATGTAGTAAAAAGCAAGACATCACTGCATAGTTGCGCCCAAGTTTTTCAATTCATGTACAATATTCTAGTACTCCGTTGAAATAAAAAATTTGTGCAAGTAAAAGCAACAGGAACCAGTATAAACACAATAGCGGACCACCGCCAGCCATGAAATCCCTGCGCCACATCGCTTAATACAGTTACTCACCTAACGAGTTTTCAAAATACGGTGTTAGATGGGAAGTGGCCACATCCGAACTATTTTCACTACTCTTCATCCTTGGGCCAGCACACTTCGCTGCATTCAATTTCATTTGAATTTCTCAAAAATTACAGATTTCTCAGAAATTATAGTTTCAGCTCAGAAAACAAGATAGACAGACGACAGGCGGATACACAAGCTTAAATCGGTTGGTATAAGAAAAGGTTGGTGTATATTTCAAATCCGTGGGGACGTTGCACACATCCGCGCAAACTTAACATAGTCTTGTATCACAAGAGTGATGTTTCGGGTTAACATGAGATGTTTTCTTTTTAAATTTTGCTTTTTAAGTCTATTAAGAAAAAATTCAACTATCCAAAAATCAGACTATCCCTAGTTTTTTCAAAAAAAATTTAACATAAATCTTCTGGCTTTAGGTTGATCCAAAATTTTAATAGTCTTTAACTAGCAATATTGGAGTAAGTAATCAAAAATTCCATTTTAACTATGTATAACTAATCTGTTTTGACTTTAATACTTAAAATATCTGAAGCTGCACGTAAGCTTTAAATATTTTAGCAAAAAAAAAAATTTTTAAACCATGAAAGGCTTCTATGAAAATTTCACTATTTTATCCCCAAGGTTTCTCCGCGAAAAGGATTTTATTGAATGCCTTTCCAAAAAAAGACAGCCACGTACGTTTTATATCAATGTTTTGCTAATGAAAAATACCGGCCATTTCATTTCACCAAACATCAACGAAAAAAATTAAACCGAACTGCTGTCGACAATACACAACCAAAAAACAAAAATCAAAAAAAAAACATCCCGCTAAACTGAAGAGAATTTCAGTAAAAATGAATAAAATTAAAGTAGACCTTTTAAGTTCAATAAAGTAAAGATATATAAATCTTTAGCATGCATTTTCCAGTGTAATTTTTCTATTTCTTTTTTTTTATGTTAAAATATTCCTTCTGCTTGAGTTGACACAAAAAATCCTTAATCTACTATGTAAGTATTTAAAACTTACATATATATTGGCAGCAAAT
This sequence comes from Glossina morsitans morsitans, assembly GCA_001077435.1. Classification (NCBI taxonomy): domain Eukaryota; kingdom Metazoa; phylum Arthropoda; class Insecta; order Diptera; family Glossinidae; genus Glossina; species Glossina morsitans. The sequence goes on from CCAG010009919.1 coordinate 152,064, forward strand.
TAAAAGCATTATGTTTCATATTTTAAGACCCAGATTCGATTCTTGCCGCGGTAGACCCTGCAAGGAATGCTTTAAAATTTTTTTTAAAGGGAGAATTTTCTAGCAAATTGCTACCGATATTGAAACATATAGCAGCCATTTAAAGATTAATCAGGAAGACGGTTGCAAAATAAATTGAATAATACTCTTCTATTGACAGTCTAAAAAAACTATATTCACCCCCGGGGTGGTTTGCTTTATGATCTTTTAAAGACTTGAACCCAATTTCAGTGCGATATCTTTTATACATCGTGAACTTTTTCAATGTAGCGACGGGTTTATTTATAGTTATGTGCTACGTATACAATGATACAATTAATTTACTGCTAACCGTTAAGTATGTTAATAGGAAAGATTTTATGTAGAATCTTTACAAAATTGCATATACAAGTAATTTTGTTCGTATAGCATAAGCAATAAAAACTATTGTTATCTACTTTTAAGTGCTACTTAAAAAAAATTTTGTTGCTTTTTTTTAACTATTTTATGTATATATTTAATAACATCAAATAAATGCAAATTAAGTTAATAATTTCAGCAATCAAAGCATATCGTAATCTTTTGATCGTTTATTACATCGTTCTCATTATAAATCGGTACAGCTGCTTACTCATTTATAAGAATATAGTTATTTCATAAGAATACATAAAAATAATAATGGACATTTTGCTGGCGGAGGAGCACAACTAAAGCAAGGGTTTTGCGGAGGCTGTTACAGTGAACAATTTATTGGTTAATATCCAACTGAGATTCCTAAGATCCTGTCCGCCTATACTACAATTAATATACGTTTCTCCAGATGAAAAAAGTGGTCGATCGTTTCTAAAACACCTGCATACTTTCGTCGTCCTAAAGTGGGAATAATGCCTGGAATAGCACTTTCTCTAGCTTTCCTGTCCCTTGAAATCGTTGCAATTTAGTTGAAAACTCCTATTTCATTTAACCTTTCTCAAAAATGGAGCAAATACTGTACGAATTTTTCACTCTTCTTTTAAGGCAGATTTCTGTTATTAACGTGTTCGATCGAAAATGGTAATGACTTTAGATAAACGAACGGGAGCAGAAGTGAACAAAATTATACTGCTAGCAACGCTAAGAAGTTTCCAAAAGATTAAATATACGATTATCATATTTCCAAGTTCGAGAGAATAGTGGAAATCATAATAAATTAATTTGATAGAAAATTCGTGTAGGAGACCTTTATAACATTATTTATTTTTTCATCGAATATTTTTTCAAGTCTTAATGTTAATTTTCAACAAATCAAAACTTTATCGTCGCACCATATTCATCACCAAATATCTTACACATATTTGCAGTTCTTTACCCATCCCCGTCACAAAGTCTCAAGAATTGTATGTTTTGCCATATAAGAGCCTATTTTTCGTAAGAATCTTTACAAGGGTAGAGGTCTGAAAAATAGCTTCACGTAGTCCAAATTTGCTTTAGTAGATCTACAAATCATCTTCATCAAATTTTAGAAAGTTTACTTTACGTTCATACAAAGGCTGACTTTTAATGAGCACCTATTAAGAGCTGAAACCGGGTTGAAAAAATAAGTATTTGTGCTGCGTATTTGCCATGGTAAACTTCTGTGTCGAATCATTTTTTTGACTGATTTTCTATTAAATTAAAAACTGTTAAAAATGTAGATTTATCGCTTAATTCTAGGGGCACCATCTTATCCAAACTTTTCGCATCTATCGAAAACAATATCTTTTTCCGATTTTTGTTAAGAGATATTAAAATTGGCCAATTTTTTCTTGAATATATAAAAACTTTTTGAAAATAAGGTTTCATATGGGAAAAGGTAGTAAACATGGTCCAATACAATAATGTTGTAATGTCCACCTTTCTTCAAAATATTTCAAATATCGTGACCTGAATTGAAATTGAATACACAAATTCACGGGAAGAGAGCATAGAGATAGAGCAAACATGCTCAAGTAGGTTAAAAACACGCCACGACTCTCTTTTAAATACCCTACACTACTTTACGGGTATTCATATAAAGACTTTCTGAAATAAGGGAAGTTTTAGAAAAAGTGGTCCGATTCAGTAGCGTTCGTCCTTGAGTCAAAACACGTCAATTTACCAGAACATCTCAAAAGTTGCGGCCTATAGGTTGAATACAAGAAAAAAGGCGGACAGGTGGACAGATAGGCTGATATAATAAAAGGTGGGTGTTCGTCAAATTCTTTTGTTTGTCTGGATGCTGCGTACATCCCTGAAGATTTCATATGATCTCACCACAAGTGGTGCATAATGTAAGAAATTACTATTGTCAGGCTAATAACGTCTGTAGAAACAATTGAAATATAAATTTTCAATTAAGAATAAAAAGAAAACGAGAAAAATTTAACAGTTATGTTTTAATATTTGTCTCATGAAATGTGAGATCTAAACACTTAGTTCAATCATATGAAAGGAAACAGTCAAAACAAGGTTATTGGTGCGCTTGAGTGTGATGAAAAATATAAATCCCGAAGTGAAAAGAAAACCATTGCACGAATGACTAACACGTTCACAGCAAAAACATCAGTAATAATGTTTTGCACATACGAAAATGAAGAATCAAAGAAAAGGCTGCGTTGTGAAAGAAAACGATGACAAAGATTATTGGTTACCACTTTCCTTACTTTTCTCATTTGAAAGTTAGCGTGCCTTATATCATGTTAGATGTAAGCTATTGAAAACTCAATCCCCTGCAGACCTGTCAGCGCCTACAAAACAATATAGCAAAACACAATACAAAACGAAATGAAAAGCACTTCCGTTCTGAATAAACAATATTCTACACTTCAGGCCTCTTTATACTTCGACGTAAGGCGCACTTACGTGCTCGTGTATTACGTACAAAGGTCGTAAGAAAGAAAAAGAAAAGAACCCTGAAAGCAAATTGTTTTCGTTGATTTTGTAGGCGTCGTTTTTGAGTGTGAGTATAAAATTGAAAACAAAAAAACAACTCTATAAATATCTGTGCATTTACACGAAAGGAATATTTGTATGTTTCTTCTCGTTCTATTATACCGACCAACAAATTTCGGGACTACGTAAGATAAAACGCCTGGTTTTTACAAAGTTCTATGTTATTCGTTGACGTAGCGCCCTGCAGCAATGATACACTGCGCCATTTTTATAGAACGATTTACTAAATGCCTCAAAATGCACTGCAATATCCGCAATGACTTCAACATTTGATCCGAATGATTCTCCTTAACCATCATTTTGAGATTTTCAAACAAATTATAGCGCGATCACCACAATCGTCCGTCGTTTTATTTTTACACAGAGGTTAGGAGTGGATTCAAGCTCGTAAGTATTTTAAAGCGACTAAGTACCCTTCACCATTTTTTGAGGTTCCATTAAGTTCGGCATCGTAGACGTCCTCCATAAACACCGTTTGCAGCAGCCTTCGACAGCGAAATCGAAACAATTTTCAAGCGAATACTCAAACGATATTCTAGGTCATTAAAAAGCAATGTTTAATAAAATTTTTCAATTTTAGAACACATGAAGACATGATATCTTTACCAGCGTTCTACGATGAATGACACTTTCTAAATATAATTTGAATTTTTTGTTAGAGACGGCATTTATCTTAAGGTCCCGATACTTATTGACGGATGTGTTATGTCTGTAGACACGAAATATATTGAAATTTTATGTTAAATGAAACGTACTTCGAATTATTATTTAGACGCCTAAAAGACTACATTCAAAATATATAAATGATATGAAAATACGTACGAGAAAACAAGTGGAATTATTTATACAAAAAAAAACGAACATAAATACACTTTTTGTATTTAAAATATTGCTTATTGTCATAAAAATGGCATATGATGGGTAGGCAGTTGAAATTCACCCTCCAGGTATGAACGTGTATATTGGCATTCCGCTCCTATATTCTTGTGAAATTTTTATTTAAAATTATTCATTTAATTCTTTAATAAAGCTATTCACTTTAAATGTTGCTATATACTTTTATAATCCTGAAAATAGTCCAAGCAGATCGTTGTCACAACACGCCTAAACATATGTCGTATTGTTTTACACTTCCAGCTATCATAAACCATTAAGCTTTTCTTTGGTTATGTCATGTACTTAAAAACGTTTCTTGTAGCATTTCATTCTGCTTCAAAATAACTAAGTCGTCGCATAACTGTTAGCCTTAATTTAAACTGTTCGAGTATGTTATAAGGCTAAAATGGCACCTACACATTTCCTGAAGGTTAAACGTTTCATGTCACTCCAGGAAAAACAAGAGAAAATCGCTCTGTTCATGCTTTAGTTTTGCGTTTTTCCTAAAACTTTTTGAACGATTTTTTAAATCTCAGAATTAGAACAACAAAATGAAAAGGAAAGACGATTGGCGTCACTAAAGTTGTACTTTTGTGCTTTTTATTTTTATTATTTTTCTTATTTTAACAGAAACCGAAAATAGCTTAAGCTAACATAATCTCCGAAAACTTTAGTCTTCAGCTATGTTTGAACATAAGACTTTCGAAGGTAACAATATTTTGAGTCCACACCAAGCAAAATTTGTTTCTCTCTTATAGTTCCTGGTAAGATAGGGCATGGATAATATTTGTGCGTACGGCGTATATATGTGTATTTGTTTGCATGCGGGAGAAGCCATAATAAAGAATATTTGTTAAACGTTTACTCTACGGTTTTCTAAAGCGTAAACCAGCTTTCTTAAGCTACTTTGAAATTAGGAAAACAATTATTTTATTATTATTATGTTGGAAAAAATATTGTCTTTAGTCTGAAATCTCTTTATGAAATTCATTTTTCATTTATAAAACATATGAGCTCATTATATATATATTAACATTTATTTTACATAAATTTACTCGAACTGCAGCCCACATGCTTCTCAGCTGCTTTATATTTTGTGTAATTTGTTGCCGACCTTCAGGCATTTATTGTTTACTGTTACTGTTTAAAAACTCATTTTTCGTTTTTTCTTTTTTTTTTTTTTGAAAAACAAATGAAATGGAAATAATTTTCCCATCAAGCAGTGAATATTTTTGTAGTGCCCGTAAGGCAGTGATTTATATTTGCATGCAAACTTGAAGGCAAACACATATGAATGAAATGTATTGCTTCTGTCGTTGTTAATGTTTGCGTTTTCTTCTGCTACAAAAGAAACCACATGTATATGGAGTTCATATATTATTACATTTGCTCTACCTTTATCACCTTTATATGCTTTTATACTTTATACGAAAGCCATTACAATACAGCCTTTAGCTTGATGTTATTTATAAAGCAATTCTTTCCGAACAAAGTCGCATAAATATGTTGCCTTTACTCATTCTTTTTTTTTCTGTAAACATATATTGTTAGTGCTTTTTCCTACTGCCTGTATATCAAGCAAAAAAATATTTTTTTGTTTTTGTTCTGGAGCATACGTGACTATGCCTACTATTGGATCTTAGAAAAAATTTATTCTTACTTTCTCTTATGAGTTTTCTTCTTTCATTTCAATTTTCTTTATATTTTTGTTTTTGCGATTGTTCTCTTTATATACGTTATATAATTTATGTTTGTATAGGATTACATTGCAAGATAAGTTCCATTCAAATAGTACTCAATGCATGCAGTCGGCTGGTTACGTACATGATAGCTATTGTCTCCTGTTTGCCATAATAGAAAACATCTGTTATTTCTGTGTCTTTGCTTGGTCGCAGACTATTCTTAAACAAGTCTATAGGTTGAGTAAAAAAAATGCGTATTTGAGTTAATAGATTAAGTGTAATTTACTTAAAGGCCGACATATTACAATTAAGAAGATAAGTGCGTGAACTTTGAATGAAATAAATTGTTTTTTCATTCTAAACACCCCATTAAAATGTACTTGTCTTAAAATAATACCAAGCTAAAAATCATTCTTTTAGACTTCGAAAACATTTTTTACGCTGTTTGGCATTACGACTTTTAACATTCCAGAATATTCAGTAAAAATCGTTAAAAAATTTTTTCCGATTTGCCAATACATTGCTGAAATAAATTCTTTCAATATCTTCTCATCTGCATGACATTCTTTTTAGTGATCTCCAAAGTTCAATGTTGGAAACGCTACTCGGCTTATTATAATGCTCAGATTTCCAGCGATTTTATTCTTTAAGATATACTTTTTTACTCGTTATAGCCCCATTCTTCTGCCCTGGTGTCCGTCTTCAAGAATTCTTCGCAGGAAGCAAAGTTTTATCTCTACGAAGTCTACGAATACTGCTAAAGCTGCAAGATGAAACTTAATGGTACTAAACCTTAATTGATCTCTTTCATCAGAAAAGGAAGTGGTTGTTTTTTTATCGTGTAATAGCTGCAAAAGCTAAAGTAAAGAATGGCGAAATTCGAAGGTACAAGACACTTACATATTTGGACCCTACATTAACTGAAACATTGATCTTTCAACCCTATATTCCTTCGCTATATATTAAAATCATTTACCTGTCATTTTAAAGAAAATCGGAATTAAGTTTTAAGAGTAAATTTTTATTGCTTAAGACTGATTCTAAAGCTATTTTACAGGTCACGCACCTGTGTGCAGTTGACGCTTCTCCACTTCGAAACAGATATCTGGACGATCTATATTGATTTTGTAAATGTAAGCATTATAGGGCTAACTTAAATTTACTTGGGTAGCTTCACCTGCAGTTTTTGATGCCCTTCTTATATCAATATTCGAAGGGAGAGCATACACTAATTTTTATTCATAACGTTTGCAACATCCAAAAGGAAGCTTCAAAGACCCTATAACGCATATGTGTTCTTCTGAATCAATTTAGCACCGTCTGTCCGTCCTGGTGCCTACGTGGATGTGTGCTATTGACACTATGCTGATCGAAAAAAATTAATATATTGATTTAAAATTTGGCAGAAATATTGGAAGTTCTTAAATATAGTCAAACAGTTACAAATGGATCAAATAAAGCATGATAAAATGAATGGGGACGGGCACACGACATTCGGCGACAACCGAATATAATTTTCTTACTTGTTTTAATCTCTTTGCATTATTCTCCTTATTACTGTCTAATGTACATATTGTATGTATTCTGTTTATTTTCATAACGATTTTCTTTTGTTATTTTTCTTCCTTTTTTTTACCAGTTTTCTGAGTTTAACGCTACATTATGAACGATACTTAATAATTTACCATATACTAAGTAGTAAGATCTCCAAGTTGCCTCTCATATTTAGCGTTTATACAGAGTACGAGTGCGTAAGCTGTTGTATTATGAGAATATAATTTTAAAATGCAAATAAATAAATGTGTTTTCTATACAACATAATACAAGAAACTGAAAATTAACGTTTTTTACTTATTTCTCTGGAACCGCCTCTTCACTGCACTTTTCTTTTTATACCCTACGCGCCTTGTGGTTGTGTACAACATCCAGAAGTACTTCAGGTAGACCCATCTTTTAAGCTAAGCTCTGTCTCTCCGTTTTGTTTTCTTATGTTTGTTGAAATTTGGCGCACTGACAAGTTTTGCCCGAAGAATGAACGTTGCTGATAATTTTTCGGACCGTACAACTTCTTCAAGCACTTCCAATATAAACCCTTGTTTCGAGAAGTCTTTATATGATTAACTATATTAAGCGTATATGGTGTTTAAGGCCGGGCCGGTGGCCGACTATGGTGTGTTTACTTCCTTATATTTGTTAAAATAACAGGAAATATTAGAAATGAATTACAGACGCGCTACTAAAAAAATGTAATAAAACGTTGCATACTTTTACGTAAAAATATTACATCTCTGCAATTTTAGCAAAGATTGTCTCTAATGAAAAATTTGAAAACAAATTAAACTTCTCCTTGAGAAGCGCTCTTGGAAGAAGTAAGTTACTGTAAGGAATTTTGTTATTCTTGGCAGTGGAAAAAAAGTAAGACAAAGAACCTTAATATTATTGTGTTTTCCTATACCAACCGTAGCAGAGGATATTTGCTGAGTTTAGTAGGATAAGGCATCGTGTTTAGTTGGATTTGCTAAACAAATTTAACTGCCTTTATTGGTAATAAATTTTTCATTACAATATTTAAATTGTTTCCTCTGCATATAATCACTTTTTTACCTTTAAATATCAGAAAATTTTTAAAGAAATTTTTCTGTAGGAATCCTACGGAATCCTGTCAAAACCTGCAGCTAAGGTTTAGATTCTTACAAAAATTTTTTAGGAGCATTTGTTTCCCCTTATGAAAATCAATTCGATGTTTTAAAAATATTATATATGTATATTATAAGTATAATATATGCTTCATTTTCAATTCATTTTTCGCTTAAGATAGTCAAGTGAACTTCGTCGTTCCGTCGTCTAATTTAAGACCATATGAAGATGTTGAAATTTTATCCGTTTTTCATACCCACCACTGTAAGATGGAGATTTTTGTTTTTTTCCATAATGTATGTAATACCCAAAAGCAAACTTCAGTGATCCTCTAAAGTATATATATTGTTGATCAGCGTGAAATTGTGAGTTGATTTAGCCATGTCTGCCCGTCTGTGTGTCTCTGTATCTATGTGTCTGTGTGTCCGCATGGTGTGCGTTGTTGGTACTCTATTGGTCGCTAAAATGAAGGTATCGACTTTGAATTTGGTAGAAACTTTGGAAGCTTTTGAGAGCAGAAGCGCTCGCTTGATCGTAAGCTGAACGCAACTTCGTTTTTCTTAACAAAAACTATTGGGGTTTTGCTCGTTACTCCTAAATTATTAAAGTTCGAAGGCTGAAATTTTCCACATTAACTTTACGAAGCACTTTACTCCTTACATACGAAAATGGAAAACATCCGCCATGTCCACCCAAAGTAACAAAGCATTACACTTTGGCTTTTCACTGCACCCCATTTTACAATACCTTTGGTAAATGCATCACATAAAAGAACTTGCAGAGTAGAATGGAAGAAGCTAAGTGTATCAATTTTAAATTAATGTGGTAGACATCACGGCTTAGTGGATAAATGTTTCTTTGAAAATACCTTCATTATAGCTATCAAATGAAAGGAGTTGGAGAGTAGAATGCGACAAAGTGTGCTAGTTATAATTTAATTGTGGTGGACGTGTAATACGAAAATTATTGGGGAGTTTAAAAAAAAACGATTCCTTGGACATTAAAATCTTAAGTGGACCAAGCGTTTATGTGATGGGTATGCGAGATTCGGCCCCCGCCATATATAACTTTCTTACTTGTTTTTATTTGTTTCTTATTATTTTTTTATACAATAGATTTTTCAACAAACTTTCAAAAAATTATTATATATAATGTCTGCCCGTGAAATATTTACTGCTATGAAATAAACGTTTTCGTAAACATAAATCACAACCACAAGAATCGCTGTTGATGGCAGTCATAATTAATGTTAACATACAAAGCTAAAAATAAAACGTATTAACAGTAAAACTTAAGCTTTATGATGTCAAGAGTCGCTAACTAAAAGTTTCAAGTATTTTAGCATAACATAACATAACGAAAGCATAGAAAATAAGTAAGAAAATTAGGTTTAGCTCGGAAAAAAGAGAAATGTTTTTTACAGTGAAACTAAACCGTTTCATTTTTTTATTTCCCTTTTTGATTACCTAGAAGTCTAGTAAAAATATTCATTAAAGTTGTGAAAATGAAAATTTTTGCCATTGTTAGCTCTAGATTAGTAACGAAGGTGGGAAAGGTTGACTCGCAGGATGATTTTTGTATCGTTTTGGAGTATTTTAAAACTTAATTTATTAAAGCGAACACAATACAAGTATATCTTGTTTGATCAGTGAATAGTTTATTAAATTTGCTAGTGCAGGTGTAATGAAGAGCTCTGTGAATCCAATCCCTGAATTAAAAATATGAATAAAAAATATTATAAAACAAGTAAAATCACTGTAGTGAACCACGTCCCGTTACTAAATATGCGAAAGGTATTCATGTAATGAGTTTTCGAAATAAGGCGTTGTAGTGGAAGTGGTCGAAAAAGTTGTCCGATCAGAAACATTTTTAATATCGTGTGTCCTTTGTCCAAAGCATGTCAGTGTATCAAATTTTATCAAAATATCTCAAGGATTGCAGCTTATATTATTAATCATAAAAAACAGAACGAACTCACGGACACCCAAGCTTAAATCGATGCAGAAAGTCATTCTGGAGGGCTTGGCTGATTGTTTTCTTTTTTGTAGAATATACACGAAAATGTTCATTGTGTATCTATTGTAGCTTATACACAATTACCAAAAAACACCCGTGAAGATGAAGTCTTCTCGGCTTGTTTTATAGTGTACGTGTGCCCTTTGACCGGCTTGAACCGTCTTCAGTAGCAAAAACCTGCAATGCTCCTCCCAAATCTGAAGCTGATTGCCTCATTGTTGCATTCAGAATAACACTGACTACTAAGGCTACATAAACGGTCAGGCAGACGGACAGACGGGCTCGCTTAAAACAATTCAGTGTAAAAATGTACTTAATGGGCTTTCTGGACCCTCCTTCTTGGTATTGCAAACGTTTTGATAAACTGAAGGCGCTGTGTCTGGCGAGTATATTGGGTGCGGCATAACTTCCTATTCGAGTTGCACCAGTGCATCCTTGACAACTCTTGCAAGATGTTGCTTTTTTTCAGCACATCGTTCAATGTGTTCAATTTACGTCGGTAAACATCTGCAGTAATGGTTTCTGCTCGTTGAAACGGTCCGAAATGGCATTTTCAGTCAATTCGTATGGTAGCCATTTTCCCCCCTTCTGGGTCTTTTCCGTCGTATATAAACGTCTAGAAACAATTGATTCATCAACTGCTAAGCTGTTCGAAAACTCTTTGAGAGTTTGAGTAACGTTTTCTTCTAATAAGCTTTGCAATGTCGAAACCAAATCGGACTACTAGGATATGATGGAGAAGCATCGCAATAAAGTTCTAAAATTTTGTTATAGACTTCGGCTGCAGATTTCTTCAACTCAAGCGACAAAACTAACGAATATAGAAAATGCCATTTTGAGTGTTCTATGACTAGGCTCTGTATTCGCTGAATAACTAACTCAACATTGCTAAATGGCCAATTACTACTTTACGTAAAGAAATGTCGAAGATATGTACATTGATACTTTGCATTGCTTTATCATTTTCGTCAGTAGATATCACTGGTCAAAATACAAACATCTATTGTATACCTAAACAACATAAGTAAAAAATAGATAATGCGGAGTGCCACCACACTCTTGTATTCGAATTTACACAAATTTATAATGAAAAGAGGTCAAGAATACTTCTTTGACTTAGAGGTAAAAACGGTGCTAAATCAGTACAATGTCTATTCACGCCTTGGGCCTCCGTCCGTATGGGGGTTTAGCGTTTACATGAGAAAGCGTATCAATTTTTATATTTTATGACCAAACCAAGTGAAGAATTTGGTTAGGCAAAATAGTATTGAGTACTTTATAGTCGATCTCGACCGAGTTTACTTTGTGATATTTATTTTTTTTTTTTTATTTTGTTTGACCAATGGCTAAATAATTGACTGTTACATATACTTTCTGTACATATATATCTTTTTATTAAATTTTATATAAGAGAACATGATAACAAAATACACAAATACATTTTATATTTAGAAATAAACAAAATAAAAGAAAAATATTGGAATGAAAAAATCAAAAAGCAATTTAAATAAAACAGCAAACAAACGGCGAATATTCCTTTTATTGGCAAAGACAACAAAGACTATCATCATCACGAGTAACTGACTAACTAACTAACAACAACATCATACAACTAGGCACCAACAGTTACGTATTTTGATATTAGTTAACAACCGAAGGGGCTGTTTGACCCATAACATCCTCCTACTACATATCATCATGCCGAATACAATTTATGACTTTTTCTTATTTTTTCTTTTTTTTAGGAAAGGAAGGAAAAATACATACATATATTTTATGTCATACTATAACTTTTAGCTGTGCACACACACTGGAATATACACGGAATTGCATATGCTGAATTTAACAGCAACAGCAACGACACAAAATTTGTTTACAGTTTGTATAACAAACTTGTCTTTAGGATATTTAGTACACATACACGACTCCACGCAGAGCTCAAGACCAATCCCCAAGTCCATTAAACTCGATGGGATTTCTCTCTTTGTTTTTATTTTATATATATATAAAAAATATACATTGAAAGCGGGAGTGGGTATGGGAACGCTGGTCATCTACAGACATTGTCAATGGAAAAACAAATACTTTTTCATTTTGCAAACAATTTTTCTGAGAGGTTGTCAGTTGAAACAAAAATTCAAAAGAAGCGAAAAAAATAGATATAAATAAATAAATAAAAATATGTTTTCATTTCTATTGTTTAGCTAACTAATATTTATTATCTGCCAGGATAGTATCTGATTTCCTGTTATGTGTGTAAAACATTGAGTCTTATGTGAATGACTATATCTTCAGACACGTAGGAATCTTTGCCGTTTCTGTTGTTTCTGTTTCGTTTTACAGTTCTATTCGTAACTGGAAAAAGTGTTTACATAATCTCCAGCGTGTCACACTCTGTTATGTAACGAAAATATTTCATCAGATTTTATCATTCCTTGCAAAAGAAAATATTTTAAATAAATAAAACATTTGAAGACCTTGTAATACATTTTAATGACAACTTGTTTTTTTAAATTTTTGAAACGTCTCTCTTAGTAGGATTGGCCAAGCCATTGTGTCATAAGACCGTAACTAAAATAACAGCGATTTTTTATAAAATTTATAGTTGATATGACAAACAAAGTGAAGCAAAAGAGTACCAAAGCCAGGGCTAAGAACAAATTTTCTTTTTACATATATTGAGCTTTGTGGTAATGAGAACTTTTGAGTAAAAATAGCTGTTTCCTCACTAACTTTTTAAACAGAGTCGTGAGAGAAGACCAAATAATGAGTTATTGAAAAGTGAAAGTCATTTTGAACGCATTAGAATGAAAGCTTCAGTCGTGAAGTTATAGTCGTCTTCGAAGAAACATTTTATGCTCTAATTACAAAGTTTTGACAACATAACGCAATGGTTTTCTCAAGTCTTCCCCCTGCGTTCTTCAAATGCATTCGTGAACAACGCTTTCTTTTCTTTTACATGAAAATTGGGGAAAATCTCTTTGCTATGATGGCGTCAATGTAGAAAAATCTTGGCATGAGAATAAAAAATGACGGACAGAACGTATCCCTGCAGAGTTGCAAGAAGCTGTTACAAGCGATGGTTTCTTAAAGCGTCAAAAGACATGTTTTATTCCCACTAATTTTCACCATAGTCTTTACTATGCCTATTAGCAGCCAAGATTATTACATAATTCGATTACTTAAAAAGAAAGATGCAAATGCTCGTGGATGAAGGAAAAGTGTCTAACATTTTCAACACTCTTCACCATCAGCGTGTACTGTGCATTCGCACTACATAAATAAAAGAATTTTATCTATGTAACTGCCGCATAGCTGAGTGCATGATGGTCGCAACTAGCAAGTCGGTGCTCGCGGGTTCCAATCTCCATGTGTGTGGTGCGCATCCCATGAGTTTGTGTTAAAAAAAGGTAACTGAGGATCTGTGCATCAAGTTTCGGCGTTTGAGATACGACAACAGATGAGTAGCAGATATAACAGAGTGATGGTTGGACGGATATGTTTACATTGCCTCAAAATCTCAAGCTTATCATGATGTATAAAAACATATTTAAATAAATCTTTCGGTATAGTTATATGTACACGAGTATATATTTATACAAAACAAAAATATTGAAGTAGATTACAGGTGCTAAGTATCTACTTAAATATCAAAAAAAAAAAAAAAAACAATTTTAATGAAAATTATTACAAAATTGGAAATATCGAAGCCATGCGTACGAATCGTATTTAATTTACAGGGTGCCACGGCATGCAGTGTAGCTGCTGCAAATTTGAATTAAAAACAAAGAAAAACTTAACTTTATCTACTTGCCTATAGTTAGAGAAACACGTAGGGAATTTCAAAAATATTGATTTTTACGCGGTTGGTAAGTATTTATATAAAAAAGTTCAATGTTAAAACAAAAAAGGCAATAGTTTGCTCATAAATAACCTTTAAATTAACTTATCGCTAATTCCCTACGTATAATGTTTCGCCTGATTAAACATATTGTCGCAAATTCGAGAGAAAGCAATGAAAATTACTGAAATTGTGCGTGTATTGTTTTAAAAAATCATGTGTCGAGAAAAACCTGCTTAAGGGGAAGTTGCAACACATTCTAGACATTTTTAAACCCTACAACAATTGTAGGGTTCAAGGTCATATTAAGGTTGTGCGGATGTATGCAACATCTAAAAGGACTTAAGGTAAAGACATATTTTGCTCTACTGATCGATTCAAGAAGTGACCGTAACCTTGTCTGCCCACCTGTCCATCTTGTTTTCTTGTGGTCTACCTATAGGTCGCAATTTTTGAGATATGCTGACGAATCGATCGCTCTTGAAACTGCTTCCGGACTACTTCTTCGACCACTACCCATCTTCTTACTTTAAAAGGTCGTTATACGAATAACTGTGGTAAGCATTAAGGTGTAGAGCATTTAATGGTAGGCCGTGCCCCACGATAGTGTTTTTATTTGTTTTATTATAAAACATTTTTTATAGTTGTTTTTATCTTTAGTTTATAAGACCCGTAAGAATAACGGACAAATTTCAAATGGTGTTGGTAAATAATTATAGCAAGTTTTGCTTTACTGTTTTGCTTTACAGTTTCAGTCTATTAGGCTTAAGTTCATTATTCAAAAATTTGGCAGTACAACCTACTAACTAAGGATCTATACATCAGGTTTAAGATTTTTATAAGAATTTTTGCAGCCATAATCGCCTCAGGATCAGATAATGATAGATGAACGGTTGAACGAGTGGAATCTTTCGTTGATGAAAGTACTTTATTTAACCTTTCTACGGCCCAGAAAGGGAAACTGAAATTTAGAGGCGCCTTAGTGTGGGTAGAAAAAAAAATTCAAATTATTAATAAAGAATCTACTTTTTATACCTTATACCACTTGTTGTGCGGATGAATGCAACAACCAGAAGGAGTTGAGATATACCCCTCTTTCGTAATACTGATCGATTCAGAATCTCAAGCGAGCCTGTCCATTTTGTCATTCTACCTGTTGGGCGCAATTTTTAAGATATTTTTTGACCAAAGATGAACACAGTTGAATATTATTCCGATCGGCCCACCTTTTTCGACCCACAGAAAGCCTTAATTTTAAAAGTCGTACAGTGCTTTTACTTGCTAACATACAGCAACTTACTAATATTGCAACAATATTCTTCTTCCCGTCAATTAGTTCATCCAATAGGCTCATAAAATTAGCTGAAACAGAGGAAACCTCAGCCAATATTTTAAAAACTTCACAGCAAACATATCCGAAATACCAATAAGTAATTTTTGATATTTTTAAAAAGATGTATGTCAACATTTATTATATTTAATCACAGCCTATTAACTTTATAAAAGCTTTTGAAATGCGACTTTTTTCGTGTGGCGCAAGCATTTCTCGAAGAGTATCGCAAAAACGTAATGTTTATGTTCTCATAAATTTGTTATTTATCATTACTTGGAGAAATATGTTTTAATGTTCCTAACCGCTTCTCTAGGCACTTTACCTTGATTAAGGTTAGTCATTGTAAATAAAATAATGAGCTGTTTAACCCGCTCAGAGTTGTTTGCAAGAACCTAAATGACGTCTATCACTTTTTTTCATTATCGGACACTTTAAAGTCCATTAAAGCAACATTGCTTAATACTCGAGATTTGCCAATGTCGTACTTAACCTACCTCTTAACCCTAAAAAGTCACTATGATTCGAAAATTAATTGTTGTTAACTATTATCGGTTGCCAAGCTTATGCATGTTTGCGATGGCTTAGGGGTTCATTAGCAACTTGGTCCTGTACCGGTTGTGGGTGTGGCTCTGATTTTAGGAGTCATTTGAACTCGACTGTCACTTGTTTTATTTGAGTTTCTGTATAAGTGGAACAAATAAATAAATAAATAAATAAATATAGTCGTTACAGTCTTTGAATTTCAATGTGTATTATGCACAATGGTAGACTTTTCTTTTTTTTTTTATTTGCCTTTATTTCTTTCTTGGAGGCCTGTGACAGTAAAGATCCATACAAGAACGACATGTGCACAATTAATTCATCTACCTACACCGCTCCATTCGTATTTGCTTACCCTTGACTGCAATAAATTTTTAATATCTCAATCAATCTTTGGTTTTAATCTTAATCTCGATTTATGCACCTTAAATATTTCGAAAAGAACAAAACGTTCGAATTACTATTTTGTATGTACAGATTTACAAAAAATTCTAAAAATGGCCTTTACCCAGAAAATCCAAATTTGGAACATCTTCAACGTAATCGCACTTAAATTTTTGCTCATTAAAAGGCGAGCAAACAGTGAATGATATAGAATAATAATTTTAAAACAGAAAAAAAAGGAGAAGAAGAAGAGTAAAAGGGTACATGAATCGAAAAAAGTTAAGTACCTCTTGAAAATTTCCCTATAAGCAGATAAAAGTTAGATGGATATGGAAAGAGAGGCGTACATAGAGAGAGAGAGAGGAGGGAAGGAGTCAGAGTGCTGGAGAGAGAGAGAGAGACAGAGAAGGACTGAGAAAGAGAGAAAGGAAGTGACGAAGAGAAAGTTAAAATGTTACAATCTAACAAGCAAACCATTCGCACAAACATACCCATTTGCATAGACCGACCAACATATTTAACAAATAGTCAGCAAGAGGAACGTTAAGAGGACAACAGAAACCGCAACAGCAATGGCAACAACAACAACAACTACAATAACAACAACTAATGAGTTCAGGGTTATAACATGATTCAGGCATAACTTTAGCCAAAAGGTAGTTTTTAGAAAAGAGATGCACACTTACATCTGTACTTATACACCAGAGGATAAAGATGAAACCAGCAACAGTGTGTACATCAAGTGATATACATGCCTGTGTGCGTGTGTTTGTGTTTGCGTAACCATTTGTGCGTGAACACATATAGAAGTGTGTATGGTGCTGATTACGCCTCCGTATTGCCACAGCCCGCGATGCTGGTTGCTACGCAAACAGAGTCAGTGTAGGCGTTTTCTGTTAACATTAATGCTGACAGTTTGTGCATTTTTCTCATTTTTCGTTTTTCTTTAACAAGTTGAAGTAATTAAAGTGATATAAACAAAATCACAAGAGAAAACCAGGCAGTGGCAAGATATTAAGCGAAAGCAGTTTGATATTTTCAAATATATAGTCGAGTAAATGCGTGTGCAACAAAAATGGCAAACTATTTTCAGTTTAGTTTAATTTCACTTTCATTAGAGATGAAAGTAATTTCTCCATGCATATACATAAGCGACCCTGACCATAAGCAACTTTGTTGGATATATGCATACATACGCCACACGTACAGTTAACTTTCAACATCCACATGCCAGTGTGTGTTTATTTGTGTGTGTGGCTCTCTTCGCTGGGGCTTTATTTCTACTATTACTTCTTTTTTTGCTTTCTTTCTCTTAGTATGTGTTCCCCTAGAATTCGTGGTAAGCTTTTGAAATGAAATTGAAATGTTGTCTGCATTGCGTTCTTGTTGATGTTGTTGTCGTTGACTGTGTGCTTACGCCTAAGCCCAGAGGCGTATTGAATTCCCTTAAAAATTGATTTAAATATGTTTGCCTGTGCTCATCCTACTTTTTGGTCACAGAACTTATTTCTTTGGGTAATAATAATAGTAACAATAATAATAATAAATAAAATGATAATAAATAAAGTGATAACAATTTAAGAGATTATCGATCAAAATGGCACATATTTATAAGATAAAAAAAAAATTGGTTTGCAAGAGAAACGCTGCGCACGTTTTCTAAAGCAACGGCAGAATTTGAAAGCATTTAATTATAATTTGATGAACAACTCCAAAGAAGTTAACTTAAATTCAAATGCTAACGCGACATGGTAACCACATCGGCTACGAATTTTAAAGCAATTTTATTGCTAATAATGCACCACCATTGCAGAAATCGTTACAGTTATCAGTTTAAGCGAAAGATTTCGCAAACTTAACCGCAAACAGCACAGCACGACAACTTTCAAGGTGAAAGCATTTTCTAAATAAATTACTTATGACTTAAGTAAGGCATTTTTAGCCTTTTTGTTTATTTTGCTTCAAAATCCAAAATAGAAGACCAAAATGAATGAAAATTCTATTTAATTTTTTGACTTCTTTCTATATCAAGAAATGGTCGAGCTCACTACCTAGCAGTTTATCAGCAACTATAGTTTTAACCCCGAAGTTATAACGTTTTAGAAGGTTACCGTTATTCCCATTCCAATACTTTAAAACAGCGCCAAACAGAATTTAAGTTGTCTTGGTTACAAACTTTACCTTCATTAGCAAATAGTAAATAAAATAATTGGTAATAAGGAAATTACGTATTTTGGGCAAAATTATATACATATAGTGTATAAATATTTTCTCAATATTTTATTAGAACAGTTTAACAGATCAAAACTCTCAGTCATCTTACGAGTTGTCATTCGGCGGAGTGCTTCAATTAATTTCTTCATTTTGTCTCTATCAGCTCCTACTGGCCTTCCAGAACGCGATGTTTCCCATTGCAAATCATGCGTCGATGTAGGCCGTACGTACCCCGTCCGTCCGTTGGTACGAATATATGGATTGAAAGCATGTGTATTCCTTTGGTTGCAGTCGTCATATTAGTTGTCAAATATATAAAGACAGTGCGCCTTAAATGTGAATTTTGCGGTGAAAAAATGCATTTAAATTCACGGTCGAAAAACAACAAAATGACTTTTCGAATAATGCAAGAAGCATGATAGCGACACGTAGAATGTTGAATTGTGACTATCAATGTGGATGCAGTTCCCTTCCATTAAATGTTATTAGATATACTTTGTGAAATAACTGACACAATATATTAAAAATATCAAATGAGAAAGCGTTTGGAATGATTACTACGTTACAGTATTTCTGCGTTAGTTGTCCATAAAGGAAGGATTGACAATACTAGGATTTAGAAACTTCAAAAACTTACGATCTTGCGAAAGTGATTGGGTTAACGTTAGTTCATTATTAGTGGAACAAGAAAATTGATCTGCCATCTTAAGCACATGAAATACATTGCGAAAGTTTTCTTTTTTTTGTTTCCTAAATGATACGAGACATCATTCTTTTTCGAAGAAAGTGTTAAATGGCTACCATGTGAGTTCTGTGTAACGCGCGCCACTGTGCGTGTTTGTCATTGTTGAAAATGCATTTTATGTATATACACATATATATACATTGTTATTTTGCTTTTTCATTTTATTAAAATAATAATAAATATGTAGAAGTTTCACACATCCACATACAAACATACACATATGATTTTATATAAATAAAAATTCTGTAATGCCTTCAGTTTCACAAACTCACACGTGCACACACGCACGCACCCATGCTGATTATGATAATGACGATGATGATGATAATGATGATGGTAGCCATGATTATGATGATTTTAGTAGAGAGTAGAGAGTAGAGAGTATTCGTGTGTAAAAACAATATACGACCAGCAAGCATCAAGTGCGAATGTATGCATTTACGCGAGTATATATGTATTTTATTTATGTGACAGTGTCATATGAAATTTGGGTTACGCTTTTTACACTTGTTGTTATTGTCTTTTGTTTTGTTGCACAGTCGTTGAAGCCGCATCTCGCTTTCGTGCCTTCTCGCATCTCCTTTCTTACATGCTTCACTCATTCTATCTCTTTTTAGATTTTATATAAAAGTGTAAACTTCATTTTAATCTTTGCCCCAGTTAAGTGCACAAATATATATGTATATATATATATATATATATCCATACATAAGCATCAGTATGCGAATATTTTAATAATATCTTGCAAGAGAAAAAAACAAGAAATAATAATAATAATAATAATACAACAACAAACTTGTGGCCGTATATTCATTTATTCGTTGTGTTGATTGGGGTCGGTATGTGGTTATGTTTTCATAACTTGTCGTTTCCACACTACTCGACGACATCAGGCCACACTAAACACACATCTAAAGTTTTTCGTTCCTTTCAACCCTTTTCCCTCGTTGTTATCGTTATTGTTGTTTTTCTTGTTATTGTTTGCTGTGTTTATTACGGTTACCATTTATTGTTGTAACAAGCTTAAGGGATTTCTTCTCAGCTGCCATTAAGCTTAAGACGGATTTCAAACGGATTTCCCGCTAACATATAACAAACATTCCCAAGCGTTAACATGAAAACAATCAAACAATTTCCATAGCACGCTTAACCTACAATTCTCAGTAAGGCGCAAATTAAATACTTTGCCTAACCAACTAAATGTATCGTTAATTATTTGTAGCAACTATTTGTTATTCGTCAAATTTAATTTGTTCTCCGAAAAGCTTCGGAAATATTATTAGAAAGGAATTTGTGTTAAAGTCTTAAAGAAAAATAAGATGATGTTAATTTAATGACATTAAATTAAGACTAAAGTTACTACGGTAGTTGGTAGTAAACAATATTTTAAACAGAAGCAAGTAAAATTTTTCTAAAAAAAAAAAAGGTAAAAAGGCAAAACCATTAGAACCATTTCCTTGGGCTGGGACCCGCAATCAAAACGGGAATTTCATCAAAATGTCTCAAAAATAGTAGCCTGAAGGTTGAACATAAGCAAACAAGACCGACGGACAGACAAGCTCACATCGATTCGGAAGGCGATAATAAAAAGTAAGTCTATCTCAAGTTCTTTTCGCCGTTGTACACATCCGCACTAACTTAATATACACTTGTTGTGTACTCTTGGTGTAGAATACAAAAACTTTTGCTTCAAACTTTTGAGTAATGTGACTCGTTATTCCTGTCTCAAATCTAATCTAAACTTATCGATTAATTTAATTCATAATTAATCGTTCGCTTCAAAGTGATGTCCAGGAAAAAAAAACGTATTTCTTTTCTTCCCTGTTACATTCGCATGGCTTTCAAAGGCTTATGCATGTTTGCGATGGCTTAGGGGTTCATTTGGAATTTGGTCCTGTACCGTTTGTGGGTGGGGCTCTGTGCTAGTTTTTTACATGCTTTTTTTTCCTTTTTTTCTTTTTTCCTTGTTATTTGTTTTATTATAGTTATGCTAACTTTTAATATTAATTAATTGAAGATTTACTTTAAGAGTCAATTGAATTCGACTGTCATTTATTTTAGTTGAGTTTCATCTAAAGTAGAATCAATAAATAAATAAATAAAACCTGATTTCGATTCGCACTTACGAGTCAAAGTGATGTGCGCTGAGTGATTCTTTTGGGGAAATTCGAAAATAATAATGATAATAAAATATTCTTTTTATAAAAGTAAAAATTAGAAACCTAACCGATTTTGAAAGCATCTTGCTTACCCACCCATACTGAGTTCGGGTCTTATGGGACCTAGAAAGTCCAACCGGAGACTTTTAAAAAATTCTTCTATACTCTTTTCTCTTCATTCTGGTACCACGGGTGTCAGGAGCCGCCAAAGCATTTCTTCTAGCTAGCTTTGGCCTGACAAAGGGAACGGCCCATAGCGGAGGTTTCGTGGTGGCTGTGGTTAGCCCAATATCCGGGTGCCTTAGCCACAGAAAGGCAGGGGTTTTAGATAGTGCTTCGCCCTCACCAGAGGGGAGATGCGACCATAACGCATCTCGTCTGGTACTCGAGGACCTAATCTTCCTCATCGCAGCGTGTGCGCCGACTTCGGCACCGAATGCTGCGAGGATTATTAGCCTCGGGGTGTTTGAGTGTTCCACACTCCGTGTGCCATCGGGCACCGTGGGGTTAAACCTTCACGGTAGTGTACCCACGTTAATCCCTCAGAGACATCCAGCAACACGTACGTCGCGGTTCCTTGTTTTCTCTTTTCCATTTCTATAATTCACGATTAGACTGCGGAAGGACAACAATATAAATTAATCTATGAATTGTCGGGAAAGCCAAAGAAAAAGACATCGGATTAACTGCGAACTGAATTAACAACAAACTGTTGATAGGCGGACGAAAAGGCCAACGTTTAGACAAGGCTTAAGTGGACAAATTACTGAACAAATAATTAGTGAACGGATAAACAAACTGATACATAAACTCATTCGTTTCAAGGATGAGTGGATAGACAAACGAGGGGAGAAACGGTTGAAAATATGGGTGGAAGAACAGACAGTCACATAAGCGGACTCACGCATGAAGAAATAAGCAAGTGATGGGCGAAAGCATCGAAAACAGAATAGAAAAAAAACCAAAGGGGTAGACGGGCGGATGAATGTCCAAAACCATGGGAGAACGGACAGGCGCATAGCCGGATGGAGATTTATAAATGAACGATGAAAACGTTACTACATCGGCTCAGAAACTTAATTCTAAGTAAACTTATAATGCATTTGTGTGCCTAACGAACATTTGAAAAACTTAATATTTCTTTAAGCGAAATTATATGAAAGCACTCTAAATGTAAGTGATAGCAATAACGGTAAAAATGAGTAATCACTGCAATAACTGCAACATTGGTCGTACGCTAATTATGAGGATGTATGCAAAGTTAAGCA
>CCAG010009925.1:0-33178 GCA_001077435.1 Glossina morsitans morsitans
TTAAAGTTTTCGTTATTCATTCATATGACACTCGAATAGCGGCCTTCTTTTCGTACTCAGGAAAGTGAAATGTTTCTCAGAATTGCTGTTGCGGAAAAGTTTCTTCTTCTTCTTCTTCTTTTTTTTTTTCTTAAATATTTATCTGTCTTTTCTGTCTGTACAACTATCATCCTTCATACCCCATCCCATGTTTGGTTTCGTGTGACTTGTATTACGAAAGTTACTCAACTCAAAAGTCATCGATTACGAAAATTGTCGCGAACTGTATCCTCGATTAGATAAGCAGGGATACATGCCCTAACACGGCCCCAGCTGGTGAAATTCTGAAACAAAATTTAAGCATGTTTACGCCTACATGCGTAAGCATATAAATGAGTATCAGGGAGAAATCCTAAAAAGCAAAGTAAATCACGATCCTTATTATAAAAATTCAAAGTTTTCATATTATGCCCGCCCCTATGGATCTCAGGTAATTAAAAATATTGCTTTAAGGTGGGCATAGCTTTCTTAATTGCATTTTTTGAAAAAAAAGAAAATGCCGAGCAAGTGCAAAAAATCTATTTATAGCTCTTCTGTATGAATTTGAAAATGTTATTCTAAGCAATTATATATAAATAAGTGCGTGCTGTTGTGTGTGTGTGTATGCAAGAATATCGAGAAAGAAACGAAAACAATTTTAAATGCATTTAAACACCATTATGGGGCAAATAGTATTAGCTGAGATTATCCGAAGGTAGAAAAACAGAATGATTATACCAAGCTAAACCCAATTACACACACAATGACAACAACAACAACAACAACAACAACAACAACAACATGTAAATACATATCCATTCACTAAGTTAAAAAGGAATATACAAATAATACTTAGCAACAAAAATAGCAACAACAACAACAATTTGACACCTATTGGGAAAAACTCAAAACAACCGACCAGAAGAGAAGAGTGTAATGAATTGACAAAATAAAAACAAAAAAAACAAAAAAAAAAATAAATAAATTAAATAATATAACAAGTAAGAAAATTAGATTTGTCTCTGACCGAATCTTTTTCACCCATCATGGTTATCATAGGAAAAAACTAAAAAATAAAGATTTCGTTATACGGAAATATTGGGTGGGCGTGGATCTGGGAAATTCCTATCCTTGCATTTCTCGCAGTTTACGACTAACGACGGAAAGAATTTGATTTTTTTTTTTTGCGTTTGAAAAGAAAAGGCGTTCTCGGTTGATGTTGTACTTTAACCATGACCCTGAACCCACGTGACTCATTTTGTGCAGGCAAATGTCTTCACTTTGTCGGCCAATTTTCAGTCGATATTTTAATTTGGACAACTGAAAGACTGTTAACCACAGGGCACACACAACTACACAACCGTGCAGGCGAATAGACGAACGGACGGAAGGACAGATATTCCTAAAACGATGGAAAATTAGATTGTGATCAAGTATGCTGCTCATGGAGCTTGCCTATGGGTAAAGTTCATTTTAATCTCATTCGGTAAGCTTTGTTTCCTTTAAAGCAAATATTACGTACTCGTCATCTAAAAATCTAACGAATTCAATTTATTTTATATATACATATATATATATATTTTTTATTTTTTTTTTTCTTAGAACGACTTATGTAAAGCTCTTCACTTTATTTGTCTATTATTTTCTAAAGGACTAGCAACTCAGGCTATTGAGGCCTATATTTACAAGTCCGTTGATGATGGAAAAGGATGTTAGATGAAGAATTGTCGATTTGCTGACTACAAGCATTCTTTCCTGCTTGATATGAAAGATCCATAGATTTATTTCAATTTGTTGAGAAATCTATCCGGATAATCTGGGATCTGAACTTCACAATACATCCTGTGTTCAGGTGTGTCGAAGTAGAACTATTTCGCGGCTCCTAAAAATTATTTACTTATTTATTTATTTTTTAAATGTTATCAACGAAATAACAAAGTTAGTAGACCTTGATGTGTTACTAAGCCATATAAAGGAGAAATACTAGCATATTATTGCGGTGTTTTCCAAGCGATTTCACTCACATGTGTTCCTGCTTTTGTTAAATGTGTTTTGTTGCAAGAAAAACATCATAAGTGAGTACCCAGAAGGCCCGTAATAAGCAATATACTCTTTGGCAAACTTGTGTTTGGTTTGTTGCAAATAAAAAAAGAAAAAAAAAAAAGAAAGAAGAAATGAGAAAAACCAAACAAACAAACGGATGAGAAAAGGTGACAAAGTGGAAATAATTTGCTTTGTTTCATATTTGACATATACAACTGTAGCCTTCTTGTTGCTGCTGCTGCTGCTGTCGTTGTTGTTGTTGTTCATCATCTTTTCTAAATGTTGCAACATTGGATTATTGTTGAAAATTTATTTATTTATTTATTTATTTCTTTCTTTCTTTCTGGCATGATAGGCAGTGAATGCAATGAATACAAATTTCATTTAATGTTAATGCGACTTTAGCCATTTGTAAAATCAACAAAAACAGCAACAACACTGTCACTGATATAAATCTGGTTATTATTTAATGTTTTTAAAATGTTGTTACAAAACCCGCAAACGCATCTTAAACAGTTTTAGCAAATTAAAGACAATTGTCCGATAATGTAATTTACGTTTTTTTTTTTTTTTTTTTTTTTTGCAAATAAAACCTAAACGTTCTTAGAATTCTTCTTTAATCTTCTAGTTTTTTAGTTTTTTTAGTTTTTTTATATTTTTTCTCCAATTGCCTTTAGATGTTGCGCTGGTTACGTATATGAACATCTTGACAGGCATCTCTAAACAGTTAAACAAATTTCATTCCCTTTCTTTCGTCATGTGAATTAAAAGAAATGCTTAAATGTGGGCGTAGCACTTTAGGTAGTATTTGCATCATGTTTCAGATAAATATCTTTTATCGATCGCAAGTTGCATTTGCTTGGAGTCTATCAGTTACCTAACTCTGCGCATATGTGCTATGTTCAAGTTGTGCATGTTTCATAAGCATGGAGTTTGCCTCGGGTGTCGAGCGATCATTTACTACCAATTGTAGGTAAGTTGATAGGCAGGTAGATGGGTAGACAGTAGTGAAGTCTTTTCTTTCTTTCTATGGCCGTAGTGGCAGTACACTGTCAATTGGTGGCGCTATACCGGGGACAAACCATCTCGTAACTGCTTTCAGATTATCTCGAGATGGACCTTCACGGACCTTTATGGATTCTTGATCCTCATTATATTATCCCACCTTCGATCCCCATTAATATGATCGTTAGCAGGTTATTTGGTGTAATCTCTAATTGCGGAGATCTGAAAAGGCTGTATCTCGAACATGCCCAAACCGGACAGATGAAAACAGGGTGCTGCGCATTGTCGTTTGTGCCTTAGCGCAGGTCATACGCGTTATCCGGTCGTAAGTTGAAAATTGGAAAAAGCAACTAAATTAATTATGAGAAAGTGTTTAAGCATTCGCTACCTTGAGAACGTGACTTGTTTAAGACAAAACAGGCGTATTTTGGGTAGGACCATAGACAACTCTGGGAAAATCTCTTTAATCTCTTTAGAATCCTTGCCTTGGAGGTACCTATGCATAAGCACAGTACAACTTATGTTACGTCGATGTTGAAGAGAGTTGAGAATTCATTTAGTAGAGTTCCGTTTCGAACTTAAGAACTACGATTGGCTCTCATCGTTATTGCCGTCATTGTCGTCTTATCCTGAAAGTTAAATGCTCAGATGCGACTCTCATTAATAACTTACTATGAATATGCTCTGATTGCTCTGATTGTTCAACTTCACAAATCCCGATGCCTTGTGAGATTGGTAAGTGATTCGAAAGTATGATCTTATCAATTTAGAAGAACGCGGCAGGATGTTAAGGACAAAAAGAGCAGTGCTCTTCACAGTTTGTGAGAATTGAAAATAAAGCTTGGGCAGATGAAATGCGAAAAGCAGCATTTTCCCCCAAACCAGATGAATATGATACCATATTATTGAGGTGTACGCCACTTGTGTTGTCAGGGTATATTAAGTTTGCGCGGATGTCTGCAACACCCAGAAGGGCTTCAGATAGACTTACTTGTTATTATATCGATCGATTCCGAATCATTTTCTGTATCGATTTAAGCTCATTTATTCGTCTGTCCATCGGTCTTTCTTGTTTTGTTGTATTCAACGCACGGGTCGCAATCTCTGAGATATTTTGATGAAATTCGATATATTGATATGTTTTGTCCCAGGAACCAAAGCGATTGAAAATGGTTTGAGTCGTCCCACTTTTCCGATCACTTCTCGTTAAAAATCATATTTTGAAAAGTCTCTATATAAATAAGTGTATCAAACGAATGATGGGCTTTGTCACACTGTTGTGCTTTTACTTGCTTTTTCCTAGTGGTAGTAGGTGATGTTACAAAAAAAGTATATGCATGTGAAGTAGAAGTGGAAAACTATATCTATAAATACTTTATGAAAAAATACATAGATTCAGTTGATTCGCTCAGCATGGAAGTCTCAACATTCATATTTATTGGTTATTAATTTTTCTTTTTGTTTTTTGTTCTTTAACGCAACTCGTACACGTATGTATCCTAACCCTTTTCGCCGAGGTAATATAAAACTCATTATTTAATAATTCTGAAAAAACAATACTCAAGTGTCAAAAAATTAGACAAAAAAAAAAAAAAAAAAGAAGAAGAAGAAGAAAAACATTAATAAATTATAGAGAAAAAAGGCCAAAAAAACAACAAAAAATTCTTGAAAGTTATTTGGTGCCAGCTACGGGGACATACTTGAGGCGAAAAAGAAAAACTTCTGAAAGCAAAAGAAAGAGAGGAAGAAAAAAATTTCACATATTATATAACATGAATGTCACAATGGCATGATAGCTTCTGAAGCTAAGTATTATTTTTTTTTTTTTTTATTATTATTGTCAACTTTTTTCTAAACAAGAAACGTCACACTCTTGTGACAAGTGTGTCCTCAATTATGTTTTGAAGAGTTTGTGTTCTATGTTTTTTTTTTCTGCATTTTTTGTGCTTAGGGAAAAGTTGCTGGTGTTTGGAGTTTTTCTTCTTTTTTTTTTTTATTGTTTTATATATATATATATATTTATCATAAAATGAAATAATATGAAATATTAGTATGAAAATGATTTTTTTTTCTTATGTTTTATTTCGCCATAAGGGAAGAACGAAGGTTATCTCTCTTGTGAGAACTGAAGCAAGTGTTTTTGTAAATAAAAAAATAACAATAAAATAAAGAAAAATGAGTCACAAAAGGTAAAAATTAGCTGAGTTCTATTATTTACCCATGCATGGGTTAAAGTGGGGATGAACGTCCTTAACACAGAGATATCCTAAAGTTAAGCAAAGCAATGTAATTGCATAAAGTACCATCTTACTAATACGACGAGCAAACTGTTGCTCGTCTTTACAACGATTACAATGAATTGCTTGTTAAGCATGTTGCTTAACGCATACGATAAGATGCTCTAAAAAGATTCCTGGACTTAAGTTGACCTTATACGGAATCAATCGTTATTATAAACAAACGTGAAAACATTATAGCCGAGCGAGGCAGATTATTAAATACCCTACACGATATTGTCAAACACTATTCTTATTGTTGCCAAAGAACACCAAAATTATACCCTGTTTTTATATGAACTATATATTAAAAAATAGACCTCTTTGCAAACAAAAGCTTACTTTCCTTAAGAATGATTGTTGGCAAGAGCTTCAAAAATTGTGCAACTGCTATTGTCGATCAATTGCCATCAAAAAATATTAAAAGTTAAACTTTTCTGCCCTAAAACACCAAAATTTTTAAATCTTTATTTAGGATAGAATCAAATTATAGGCCTGGGTGGTTAAAATTTGGATCAATGAATTTTTTTTTTTTGTCTTAAATTACTAATATGTGTTAAGTTTCATCATAACCTATTCAAACTTTAACTTTTCTGCTCTAAAAGTCAAAAATTTTCGTGAAAATCTATACATAATGGAAATACAAATATAGACCGAGATGGTTCAAATTTGGCATAGGTAATTTTTTTACCTTAAATTACTATTGTGGGTTAAGATTCATCATAGCATATTTAAATTTAGAGTTTTCTGCCCTACAAAGGATCAATTTTCATATGTAGGGCAGGATATAAAATATAGGCCGACATGGTTCAAATTTGGTTTAGTTAATGTTTTTATCGTAAATTACTATTATGATCCAACTTTCATTATGAAGCATTAAAAATTAGATCTTTTTGTCATAGGTACTTCAGTTTTCGCTTCGTTGAAGAAATTGCCGCAGTCGGTCTGAACACCAGCTAAAATGCCAAAATACTACCACTTAGTTACTTTTGCCGAGAAATTTGGAAAATTGCAATTTTTTTCCATATAATGAATTTTGAAAATAGGGGAGGGAGTAGAGGGAGTAGAAAAAGTGAACCGATCCAAATCATTTTTAATAGTGCTCGGTCTTGTGTCAAAGCACATCGGTGTACCATACGTCATCAAAATATGTCGAAAATTGCGCCCCTGTGGCTTGAACACAAGTATACATGGGCGGATAGACACACAGATGTCAGACAGGCAGACAGACAGATGAGCAAATGGACAGATAAGCTTAGATTGATTTATAAAATGATTTTGAAACGATCGGTACAATAAAAAGCGGGCCTAACTTAAGCGCTTCTGCGTGTTACATACATCCGAACAAAGTTAATATACTCTGCACAGCAAGTGGTGTAGAGTATTAAACCACAAAAAGAATTGCTGGAACATAAATGTTTATTTTTTTATAAAAATAATGAGGTTATGACGAAAGCTTTATCGTATTTTTATGGTCTTCAAAAATTGTTGCAATCATTGGATTGTTGTGGGTTTGACGAATGATTTTAAAAAATCTCAAACCCTTAAGAAATTCTCTTTGAAACTTTATTTCGATTCAGATTCCTTTATTTATCAACGATCGATGCCATGGCCATACCTCCTCCCTGCCAAGGGATGTGTACAATTTCTGCTTAATGTGCAGAGCGTGAACCGAAATCAGCTGTCAACTGTCAACTACAATATGGTTCAGCTGTTCACCAACAAGGATGGATAGAGCATTACATTACAGAATGTTCGAGGGTTTAATAATTTTCCGACTCTATGACATAAGCACTCATGCCAAAGTCTGTAATGTTATTATTTCCATTATATTATCTCCACTGGAATACTCGGATACGAGCATTGTTGTTACCATAGCGGATTTATTAGAGTTGAAATTTTTTGAGGTGCAAAAAAAAATGCTAATTAAAATCGGCATTAGTAGATTTTTGTGCAAATATATCTATATCTCTATGTCCGTCCATCGATCTGGTTTTGTTTCTAGTTTTTGACGCCCCGAAAATGCACATAGAAATTTAAATCACATAACGTGTTATGTCATAGTTAACATCCATAGATTGTGTTTGAATTCGACCAAACACGCCCATTTTCTCTACAAGACAAGAAAACGATTTGGCAAGTTTTGATTTTGAAAAGGTATTATGTGCGAACCGGAACTAGTTTCCAGATATTTAAACTGCAAATGATTGCAATTGGTATGTCGATACGCCCCCATGGGGCTTTTGGGTATCTAGGAAGAAGCCTGAAGAAGCGTATATTTACATACCCACTTATTTTCCATTCTTTTTTCCGTTTTTTTTTTTTTTTTTGTTAATTTTTTTTATTTTTTGCTCGAAAAGGTGTCATTAAGCCACACAAACAGATCAATGAACATTAAAATTATTTTAAAAACACATTCACAAGACAATACAACAGCTTGAATATATCTTAAGAATAACTCGGCAGGTTAGAAAACAATCCATAAAATTGGCACGTTTGTAGAATATAACAAAAAAAAAAAAAAAAAGAAAGAAAAACACATTCATTCATAAATTGGAAGTATAGTGCCGGTAGATTATAGAAAGAGCGACAGAGAGAGAGAGAGAGGGAGAAGAAGAGAGAAACGAAATGTATTTAAAATGTATGAATAACGAATTGTACACGGGACTCAAGCTGTGTGTGCGTAGATGCGATTGAAGGAAGGAAGTAAGGAAGTAAGAGAGAGGAAATAAAACCGAACATTAGTTTAGCCTTAAATCGATTTACTATCAAATGTTTGTTGGGAATGTGTTTTTTCTTTTTTTTTTGCAATTGCGATACAAAACAATGCTTATGCACTAACCATTTGTCAAATTGCAATTACTACACCTTTTTGGGCTTTGTGAGATAGTTGACATACACACACACACAGAGAGATATTGAAACTATTGAATTCATATCCAAATCTTTTTGTTAGATGCTTTAAATTTTATTATTATTAATTTGTTGCTTGCTTGCTTTGCTTACTTTACTCTCTTTGTCTCACTTTCACTCACTTTTCTTTTTGTCTTTCATTGTCCTTGTCATTGAATTTAACTTCAATTAAACTCAGTTTGATTCTTTTTTTTCGTTTTTTTTTTTTATGCTTCTTTTTTGTTCGTTTTAGATTTTTTTAACACCTTTTTGCTTTTCTCAAGTTCTTCAAAAACGATGTACAATTATTGTTAGCATGAATTGCTATTTGAAAATGTTGCATCCGGTTCGCATTGTTAACGTAAATCGTGTACAATAGTTTACGAGGACGTTATTCAAAAATAATCCAAGCAGGAAATTATTTATAAGGATTTTACGATAATTTATTACATTTTTAATAATTGCTTTAAATCGATTTAAATTTTTTATATACGAGTAAAAAAAGTTAATTCAAATGAACGCAAATCTTAGACAGACAGACAGCCGGTATCTAATGTAAGTAGCGATACGGAATAGAATAACAAACGAATCTATAATTTATACACCTCTGGGTGTACTCTCCTTTCTCCATCGTCTTAATGGACTATAGGAAGATTGAAAAGCATTTAGGTATATGTGATAGTCTTAGCTATCCAGCATTTATGCATTGACTGCATTCTGACTGATGACTTTTCAACTTCAAGTTCTGAATCATTATCTTGTAGTGACTCTAGACTAGTTGTGGACTCTTCTTGCTGATGTTTTCAATTAATTCAAAGCAAATGATCCGGATCACCTAGAGGCCATAGACTCGCAATGGCCAGTTATGAGCCAATCGAAAATTAAACTATAGCCGATTATTACTTTAATTTTAAAACTTCGCCCAGTTCTTAGTAAATAATAGTTAATGAATTTCCACCTTATCCACATCATCTTTTTTTGCACGGTTTTCTTTTTGCACATAGCGTTCGTTCTTAGGCCAAAATAACTCAGCATTTCAAATTTTATCGAAATATTTTCAAAAATTGTGACTTGTAGATTGAATATAAGAAATTAGGACGGACGGACAGACAAGCTCAAAAAGTGATTCTGAATCAATCGGCATAATAAAAGTTGGATTTCTCTCTGGTCCTTGTGGATATTCCATACATCCACCCAAACTTAATATGCCCTTATACGACAAAGCTGTGTGCAACTCTTTTAACGAATTGTACTTTTCCTGAGCAATAACAACTGTTTTGGTTACTTTAGATTAGACATAGATGATTGGAAGGATAAATTGCATTTAATCTGTTGCTCATTTCCGATACCTTGCAAAGATTTAACTAAACTTTAACCATCCATTAGAGCCTAATCTTCGACTGTATAACTGATCGTGATGCATAGTGAAAAGACTTAAAGTTGAATTGTTTCGTTTATTTTGGACGAACTAAAGACATTTCCACATTTGATCTATCGCCCTCGAGTAAGAATGCGTGTGCATAACATTATCTTACTGTTTAATTTTTCTAGAATTTACATTCGAAAAAACGATGGCTGCGTTGAAAAATTTACCTCAAGGAAATATAATAAATGCATCTGTTTCAATACCTTGTTAAAATTTTTGCTGTTCGCTGATCGAATGAATAGATAATTTTATCTAAATTGATTTTGAAGTTGCCAGTGCTTTAAAATTCACCTACGTCACCAAACTCCTCGAATCGATTCCTATATATAAGAGCATATTGAAAAGTGAAATGGCTCTAAAATGCCGGGAAGACCAACAAAGTGAACTTCCATTAAATACAGTCCTCGAGTACGAAAGGATGACCATATATAGTAATTTTGTTAAAAACTTTTTGCAATACTCATAAAAGGACTCTATAAGGACTCTATAAATTGCATATTCCTTGTCGCCAGAATGAAGCCAATTTCAGATTTGGCAAAATCGTTTGAAAATGAGCCAAATCGGTTAAGGTATACGTTGTCTGCATGATGTAAACTGAAAATGCCACTGTTTTCAAAAACAACAATGAATTCATTTTTTTTTTTTAATAAACGTGGTAGCTATAGAAGATTCGGCAATAGCCGAATATAATTTTCTTCGTTGTTATTTTTCTTTCTAATTGATTAAAGGTACATGTACAAGTATACTGACTTCTAAGAAGAATTTTATGTAAAGGAAGGAGAAAGATGAAAATACTGTTTGTGTACGACTAACTTTGGGATTTCGGGAAAAACCCCTCTAAGAGCTTCAAACAAACTTCGCGCTCACGTGAAAGATTCAAATATTGCGTTTATACTCAGCAGATCGATACCGCTTTGCCCTACATTTATTTCAAACCTACCAGAATAGAGTGGTTCTATTATGGAGTATTTCAACTCATTGGAAAAAGTGAAAAGAGCAATTGATTGAAAGGTTAATGGTTTCTACGCTAAAGGCATGGAATAGTATACGCCTTTTTGCATGATTAAGCAGTGAATTGAGTTGTGTTTAAGCGAAAAAAAAAAAAAAAAAAAATGCAATCATCTCGGTATGGATGGATAAGTTGGTTCTAAATTGGATAAATTGGAAATTGGTTCTATTGGACCTTGGGCTGTGTTATTTGTCGTGCAGTCTAGGTTTGCGACAAGATTCACCTTTGAGTGTAAGAATTAGAATGGCGACAGTCGGGATAGAGTTCGGAGCAAAAAAACTCCAATTAGATTTCCAATTAGAGAGAATTGGCGGCAAATGTCAATCATTCCATAGACAGATAGCATGTACCGATCTGAAAAATCCATTCCCATCGATATGATCGATACTTTGTATGACGATTTGTGAAGGACGGAAAAAGAATCCCATAATGATAATGAAGACTGTGATCGATAAAATCTTTAGTATTCACTAACACGGCACTAGCTAAGCAATTAATTAGAAATAATTACTAGAAAAAGTTTGTTGGCATATCGTTGTAACCATTTGACCTTAAATGGGGACCATTTAAAAACATATCGCCGTGCCACCATTTTTATTTCAGTCAATTTCAGTCCACCTATTCTCGTCCCTTGCATATTTAGCAATTCCGAGAAACAAAATTTTCTTGTAGGGACCATATAGATTATCGTTAAGTGTATCTCAGGCCGTCGGGTGAGATAACAATTTTTATTTATTCACTTCAAATGGTCAAGTGAAGTAATCTTTTTTTGTCCACTGCTTGCTTTTAGTCGAGCGTGAACCTCTTAAATGAATAATCGATTTGTTTAAATTCTCGGCTTAGCCCAATGATTGAGCTGATTGACGAAAAGGAAATTTTACCTTAAGATTGTAGTTTGGAACTTCGGAGTATCCCTATGCTTTTATGTCGTCTACCCTGCCCTCTAACACCTGCTTTATTGTTCTCATTTTCATTAAGCAGAAGCAGAGAGTTGTACCAATTCCCTGCATACGCATGGAAAGCGAAAGAGCCAATAATTTTTTTCACGTTCTTATTTATGTAACATTCAGTTTTTGTTTTTTCTTTTTCTTAACTTATTATTAGCGCCAATCTTGTCTTGATCATTTATGGTTCTATAAGTGTTATCTCACAGCAGATTTTACTAATTTTTGAATGTTTAAGCAGAAGACTTCTATGTTACTCTGCAACCAATTAAATGAAAAAATATCTCATTAAAATATTATTCTAAGAAGGAGTAACAAATACCAACAACTCCTACAGTCACACATCTAATATCACTTTTTGAAATTTAAGAGTAAAGTGGAAAAGTTCCTCAATCAATCGAATTCCTTAAACTAGATGTAAGTTTCATGTAGTGCAAGTGATTAAGATATTAATCGATGCGCTACAACCGAAGAGAGAGAGAGAGAGAGAGAGAGAGAGAGAGAGAAGAAAGAAAAAATTATAAGCTACTCCTACACGTATATGAAAACATGTTGTGTACTTATTCGTATATAAAAGGGATTGCGGGAAGCTGTACCATTCACTTAAGCCCTAAGTAGGACAATAGTGTTAGTGAGTAGATGAAAAAATAAAGTGTACTCGCACAATCGTATTGATCGTCAGTCATTCATTTTCTCTGAGATCGTTTATTAATATATTAGACAATGCAGATGCATTTTGCTACCAAAAAATGACTAAATATGGCGGCTGGTTGCCCATATAGGCTTGCACACATAACGAAACCCTAATGGATCGGACTCGTTGATGAAAAGGTTTAAAAAAAAAAGAAAAAGAAAAAAAAAAAAACTACTCTTTGCCTACTTGTGTAAGCATATGCTTTGGTTTGTTATATCTGAAGGGTTTTACTTTTATACACAATCATACGCACACACGCACACACAAACACATACACACACACACACACACACACGTACACACATATGCAGAGATATTCTTTTGCTCTTTAAATAATTTTTCACGCCTCTATCTGTTAAAGAACATTCGTCACGCTCTGACTTGCCATCATTTTCATCAAGCAAACCAAGCAAAGTATAAATAAATGTACGGGGAGGGGGTTGTTAATAGCGTTTGAATTGAAATTGTATTACGTTACCATACAGAGATTTTTATAGGGTTTAGAAGACATTCGTATCTGTGTAATATATATTATGCGGATAATTATCTATTTTAAGCAGGATGTATAAAATAAAAAATTTATTATAAGCATATATTTTATTAAGGGATCATTGATAAGAGTAAGGAAGGAAACGATGAATTCCCCTTAAAAACGATTTTTGTTTATGTTTTCATTCTCTTGAATTTTCATGAAAATTCACTACATAAACAGATCATAGAAATTAAAATCATATTGAAAGTTATGTCGTTTTTAATTCCGACGGGAAGAAACTTTTCCCGTTCAATTCTCGATTTGTTTATGAGAGCAGTCAGATAAAGGGATTTCCGGATATAACATATTTCGATTTAGCTAATTATAAGAATTCTTTCCCATCATTTCAGTCTTCGTTAAGTGTATTTTATTTCTTCCATTTGTTGTTCCATTAAGATACGAGGAACGAGGAGGTCCGATTCTTTTAATTTCATGTTCTTGCTTCTTCTTAAATTCACTGAATTTTTCCGTTTTTTTTTTTTTTTTTTTTTTTTATTTCGTTTATAATAGAAAGCACTTTCTTTTAGGACCGCTACAGTATGATCGTCTTACTTATTGTTCGTTCAAATATATGTAAATGCTTTCATCCAGTTAGCTGAATTTCTCTTTTTACACTCAACACTAAAGGATGCGGGGTATACTCATTTTGTCATAATGTCTGCAACACACAAAAGTAAGCTTTAAAAGACCTTTGATTAGCATGAAATTCTGAATTGTTTAGGCCATGTCGGCTCGTTAGTGTCCATATGTCTGTGAAGAATGTGTTCCTATGATGTTCCTGCAAAAATAAATTTGATAGGAATATTAAAAGTTCTTTTACGTAGATTGGTAAAAATCGATTGGAGGACACATCTATAGTACCACGTAAACTGGAAACATTTCCGTTCTTTAAAAAGAATAAAAAAATTAGTGTTTCTCGCATTACCCACAAACTGCAGCAATTAAATCTACAAAAAAAATCTGAACATGTATTCTATAGGCGATGCTGTAGTTTATGTAGAAAAATGGAAAAATTCGGCCATGCCTACTTAATTTTATAGCGTGTCGTAATCGCATTTTTTTTTTTTTTTTCAAAACTCTTATAACGCAAAGAAGCATAATTCCATAGCTCGATAAAGTAAATAAATTCTCGGCCAACTTCAAATTCGACATGCATTTGCGCATGTCCGTCCATTCAACTGTCGAATACTATCGATCCAAAAATGGCCTCCTGGCTATCTTTTCAACTCAATTTTACATTATTAAGGGGTTCTTGGAGAGAGCGAAGCAAATAGTAGTCAGAAAGCATCAAATTTTCCTATTGAAGTTCTTTCGAGTTTTCTCGAATCATGTTTGTGCTCTGGTACTGCCATGATGGTAGATGACCCTTTTCCAATTGGTCAATTCTGGAGACTTTACCACAAGTGCGCTGTTTAATGATTTTAGTTATCGACAAAAGACGATCGAATCAATCGTCTGCCCAGGTTCAGCAGGATCAGATTATGATGGTTAGAGCTTACGTGGCGTTAACGCGGCCTTTGCCATCGTGCCTGCACTTTCATCCATCTTGGATAATGACCCCTTCTTCATGCACTGCCCTTATAAATCTCTTCAAACGTGAATCGATGTTCATTCCAGCAGGATTTCGTAAATGGAATGCAAAGGTCCACTTTTGCTATTGAACCGTATGGAAGTGATTGAAAAGAGTTTTCTAATCAAGTTTCCGCAGATTCCGCAGTGATATCACAGCCTAAACTATGCCCGTCTTTCTCTTCATTGATTTCATTAGCCAAAGAGCGGCGCGTCTTTAACATGGAAATTTCCCGAACTTGCATTCTCATCAGTCTATTGAGGCATTTTCAATTCCAAACACTATGATCTATTTTTATTTTTTTTTTTTAGCAAATCTGCGAACAGTTGTCGCCTGAGCCGTTATGATGTTCACTTATTTCTAAAACGCAATGCAACGTTCGGCGGCGTTAACTCGATATAAACGTCACAATGTTGTTGTTTTTTTAAATTATTTATGAAATTGCACCTCTCGCAACCACCACGATGTGCGGCTTCACAGAGTAAGTATTGCTAAAAATAGTTGACTCGAAAATCTCGTCTAATGGGGAATGTGCCACGGACTCTTCTTCTTTTTCTTCCTTTCCCAATCAGATGTATATGAGATTTCGAATACAACTGGGTTGGGATGTTAGGGCATAGAAAATATATAGGCGAAGCTTATTTATATAACTAAGGAGAGATGGGAAAATTGGATTTACTTTACAGTTTTACTGTTATGTGAAACAAGTGAAAAGCTTTTCATTATTTGCATACATGACCATATATATGTTTTCACGATGTACGTTATTGAAAAGCAAATATGAATACACTAGTGATAGCATTCAGTCCCCTAACTCAATAGCAATGTCGAACCACCTGAGCTAAGCGACAAACGGATCTGCATAATTAAATTTAAAAGTAAAAACCAAAAAAAAAAAAAGAAAAGAAAAGATTTGTTTTTCTTTTTCTTCAATTTGCCAGTCAGTTATGTCAAAGAGATTATCGATAGATCCTGAAGGGATGAATTAAAGGTAAGGGTAAAATTTTGACATTCAAATTCTTTAAATGATGTACTTACTCATAAACATGTTTATTATATTCATTGTAATCCTGTTGCATACAATAATCCTGTTGGTAGATATTATTCGTTGCTGTATAATAACCGCTGCTACCGTAATCCTCATAAAAGCCACAATTTGGATTATAATTCGTCATATTATTAAAAAGGGTCGGATGTTGTGCAGGAAGGAACTTGAAACTTTCAAATATTGATTGATTGACTGAACGAACGAATATGAATAATTATTTAATTATTTTTATTTCGATTTGTATTTCGATCCTATTTTATTTTAATTAATCAATTTTATTATTATTTTTAAGCTTTATTTTACTTTACTTAATTAAATGAATTAAGCAAAAAAAAAAAAAATAAATAAATAAAAAAAAGATTAGCTTTGCTTCCGGAATTTTTAAATATTTTCAAATTGTCATTATTTTTTTACTTTTTTTGCAATTATATTTTTAACCTTTCCAAGTACTTGTCATAAACCATAAAGCAGTGCCATCAACTCATTGACAAAAACCTCAATAAATTATGAAAACTTTTTCTCAACACTTCACGACTAATTAATTTCAAATAATTTCTATCGTTTACAAGCTTTATATGACTTCTCAGAATTATCCGCAAATCGCATAAATCGTTTGCGATTAAAATTTTTCCTTTCCTTTCTTTTCTTTTTTTATTTTTTTTTTTCGAATACAAATATTAAAATTTGTTTTTTTTTTTTTTTTTTTGATTATTCCCGAAATCGCGAACGCATGCAAAATTCGAATTTTACAGGCGTCTGAAGTGGGCGCTACAAATACTCGCTTTAAATGTCTGCTTTTAATTGTTAAGAACAAAGTGTTACTCGTTATGCGAGCAAGTTAGTGGAAATCGTGTATTTCTGGGATACCTTTCCTACCTCACAAAAGACCCCTTTTTTTGTTTTCTTTTTCTTTTTTTTTGTCTGATAAACAATCGGAATCAATATTATTGATATCATTGATTTTTTTTTTTCTTTTTCAGAGATAGTAAATTTATTTTTGTTGTTGTCTTTCAATGTAGTTTCTATTTATTTATATTCTCTGTACTCTGACAGCGAGTATGTTCCGTTTCTCTGGGCTTTGTTGGCTTGAAGCCGCCTATGAACTTCACAAAGTTCTCGAGTCAATAATAAATAAGGAAAACTGTAGATTTGGACGAGGGCGTGATAATAATGATCTTGATTTGAACGATTCATTGTCAGTTTACGGCGATTTTGCTGAACTGAGCATCCATTCTACCTTCCGGTACCTTTTGAATCACAGAATCACCGTGTTTGTGCGGAGGGAAGGAAGATGGCCTGTCGAAGATTTGCTCGCGCTTTGACATTCTTCTCTCATGTGGAAAGGCGAGGCATAGTATTCAGTACCATCTTGACCGCTAACGTGCTTTCTTGATAAACGACCTTTGGAAGAAGCGGTCTTGTCCAAAATAGTTTAACAGGCCGGATTGCTGAGCAAAAACCTTGGTAAAGAGGACGCCTTAACGCATCCTTCATAGAAATTTTTCCCACTCTTTCCAAAGCTCTCGCATTTAGGTCGAATGTACACAAATACTAGTTTTTCTTTTTCCTCATCTCCTCGCTTATAGTTTTTCCTGACTCTCGCCGGTGATATCTACCTTAAAAAGAAGAGAAAAAATAAACATGAATAGTGAAAGCGATGTCTTCTGCCCGGCCTTTGTTTAAGCTATTAAATATTTAGTATAATGTTTTGTCCTTTCATTCTCCTTCAATTCGGAATGGAATTCGAACATCAACTGAATTGCTCGAATCTAATCTGTGCTCTCTCTGGGGCTCTCTATAATAATGGTCACCGAATATTTTGCGCCATGTAATTGTTAGAAGCAACTCATCTATATGACTCTACACATGTGCTTAGGCGTAAATGCTATACATGTTACGTAATACTTATGCTTACATAACTTGTTACGTTTACGACGGTGTCATTTATTTTTAATAAAACGTACTTTCTCTAATCCCGAAATGTCTGAGACCAATATGCGTTTAACGTTTCCCGTTACGTTTGCATAGCATTGGGCTTCTTTGTCATTGCAATTGAAGAAGAGAGAAAGAAAAATGTTTCGAACTTCATACCGAAGGACTTCATCGTAGGAATTGCTCAAGCTACCATGTTCATGTTATGTACCATTTGCTTGGCTAATTTTGTAAGCTCGCAAGTTTCTTTCTGCGATAATTCAATAATTTCTTGTCCGGGAATTTTACTTTTCATTAAGTTATTACGTCATTAATATTTCTTCGTTCACTCTTCAAAATCCTTCTCTTAACTTTTTTTCCTTATATTGCCTGAAGAGTACAGTTTTCTATTTTCTACATGATATGCGGATATATGCGTATTAAAGCAAGCATCTTATGATTCGCATACGTAACAATTTAAGCCAAGTTACCTAAATAAAGTCATTTATGAATGAAATGCATGTTAAAAATTTGAAAATTGATTAGTTTGAGACGAGCATGGGATTCGAATCCTCGTGTTATCTATGATATTGACGGAGTATTTGGGAAATATCGTCTTGTATGCATGCGATCTAGGTTTACGCTTAGGTTTATACACTTAATTCTCTTTTTACACGATAGATACGTTCCCAAAAACTACGTGTAAAAAAAAATTCGTGTAAAAAGAAAATTAGGTGTAAACAATATTAAAAAGTTCTTGTTAGAGTTCAGTTCATTCATTAAATATTTTATTAAAAATAACTTCTACTTTGAAAAAAGGGAATTATATCTGAAATTCATAAATATAAAATCGTGTTAAAAGAAAATAATTCGTGTAAAAAAAAAGAAATTTTTTTCTTTTGAAATCGTGTTAAATCAAATTCGTGTAAAAAGAGAATTGGGTGTATTTACAATGTTGTCATGTATTGGTGTATTGCTTTTCGATTTCCTAAATGATAACAAAAAACAAACTAGTGACGGGTCTACCAAGTTTCGGTGTTAGCCGAATAAAAGTTTTTTCTTTTATTTATTTATTTATTTATTTATTTATTTATTTTTTTCTGTTTTTGTTGCAGTTATGTAAACATTCATGTATGGTTAGTTAGTTATCTTTGAATCAACGTGTGCTGTCAGTTAAAGTTGTAGTAGCTTAAAAATTATATTCTATAGTATACAAAAAAAAAAGTATTATCACTTCTACTTATTTAATATATTGGTGCCTTTTATTTTTTCTTCATTTTTCTTTTTGTTCATTTTTTATTTCCCTTCTAAATGCTATTTAAACATGGAATCAATTGTCCCTCACATATATGTACGATGCAAAGATTGATATTAGCTAAGACGGCAAAGTTTGATATACAGTTGCTTCAACATTGTGATTATGCTAAAGAAAATCAATGGATATGTGGCATCAGCCAGAGATCCTTACTTAGTCTAAATCTAGGATAGATCTGTCAAAACTTTAATGCAATACAATGCAATCTTTATTGATTGCTTCATAATCATAATCATAATCATTACAAGTGAGTTATACTATGAACAGTTGTCGTGGCTTAAGCTAGCGCTAGATCAAAAATTCTTATTTTTGCTTTCACGAGGCAAAGAATTTTCCCATTTGTATTACGTGTCGGTCAAACGCACTAATGATGATAGCATGAAGCGTAAAAGCTGCGGAGACTACTTTCTCGTCGCATTTGTTTTCTATCATCATTTTTTTTTAGGTTCTAAAACCGCTTTGGCGCCAAAATTGTTCATAGTTTTACGGAGAGTAGCATAAAAATGTTTCTCGTTATAAATAAATTTCGAAGAACACTGTAATCAACTACCAACGACACGAACTAAAGACGAAAAGGAAGAAAAAAGTGCTAAATTTTTGCAGCCTGATACCGTAGACTGCAGAAAAGATATTTTATTAATGGCAACTTAATTCCTCTTTTTGATGAGTATATGAAAGAAAAAAAAATTAAAAGTCAACTTGCCAAATATAGTTCAGTCCAGTCCAGACAACTGATAAATGAAAACATTTTGATCCTTAAAGAAACAAAAAGAAAAATTGCAAACTGAAAAAATTGAATTTCGTACAATGATTGTCTACGTATTTACAAAAGGATTAGAATGGGAAGAATTGATTAAGAGGGGATATGAAGAATGGCCTTAGAGACAATTCTCGTTCATATGCAGTGGTTGAAGGACAGGTTGGCTTCAA
Organism: Glossina morsitans morsitans; assembly: GCA_001077435.1. Taxonomy (NCBI): domain Eukaryota; kingdom Metazoa; phylum Arthropoda; class Insecta; order Diptera; family Glossinidae; genus Glossina; species Glossina morsitans. The sequence continues at coordinate 19,614 of CCAG010009925.1, forward strand.
TTAAACGATGGTCGTAGAGAAATTAATGATATGCCAAATTCGGAAATGCGATTGCTTCAGAAATGACTGACTGACTGTTCCCAAAGCTTTATATAGTGAAGATTTCGAATTCTTCATAAATTGCTTAAAAATAAACTTACAGATAAGATAAGTGCTAAGAGTGAGGATTAACAATGAATTTGAATAATAAATCCATCCATCCATTGGTCTACGCTATATCCGTGGACGAAGATCTTTATTATGTCTGTTGAAGTAAGATTTTCTTATTTCTTGAAACTGGCTTCGTGAGCAATTTGGCAAAGGTTTGTTTTTTTTTTTTTTTTTTTACTATACTATCCATGTTCAAACGGATCGCTTCGATTTTCGCTGATCGTTCAATAATCTTAATTGGATTTATAATTGAACGCCTGTATTGCCTGAATAGCTGTAGATTTTCTAACAGCATTTGTTTAAATGAAATTTTTAGATGGCGTTTAAGTGCAATCATGATACAGGATACGTTGTACTACCCGAGCACTGACCTTCTGCAGTATGCGAACATTATCTGTACCGTAATACGAAATTTAAATAAAATTTGATAACTTTGTCATGTTCATATTATTGAAGGCAAGATAGAAAAAAGAAATCCAATTAAATAAAATAAATAGAAGGAGAAAAACCAAAAACCAATATATAAAAATATTTTCCATTTAAAAAAAAAATAAAAATAAATAAACAAACAAATACACATTTGTTCACTCATAATAATTTTCGAGTGCTGTTTATACAATAAATTACTTGAAATTTACAAAATAACGACGACAGTAATCGAAAAAAATCTGTATAAAGCACTTGTAGTAAAATGTATAAAAACGAAAAAAAAAACAAAAAAAATTTAATAAATAAATAAATGAAAAATCCCAATGTTCGTCATGCTGTGCTTTCATTTGCAGAAAGTATACGAGTGTAAAGTGAATGCAGATTTTGATTAGAGCGCAGACAATGAGTGCAATTTAGTTATTAGCGATATTAGTTAGTAGTGCTTTTATACGAATGTACACTGCACTGTCTGTACTGGCCTCAATTTCCTACCATAAATGCTTGTATGTATTGCATGTCTATGTCCTAAAAAAGTTAAGCGAAAAAATGAAAAACAAGTAAGAAAAATAACTAAGAAAATTATAGTCAGTCGCGACCGAATCTTTTATACCCATCATCGCGATTCTAAAGAAAAGCAAAACGAACTAAATTTTCATACTCTCTACTTTATGAGTAACAAGCACAAAATGCGTAAAGCAAAGGTGTTCATAGTACTTGCTATATAGACGTGTGGGCCTTGTGGGAATACGCTTCGAAAATTTTGCGTCCTCTTCAAATTCGTTCTTTTGCAAACTTGTAGACGATGTCTTCTTTTTTGCGAGCGGGAGAATGTTTATCGCAGACACTACAGAGCTAGGCAGATAGACACATGGACAGACGGACAGACAGAAATATTGAGATGCATTCCGCATTTGAAAGTGGGTACGAATTTATAAACTTTATAGCGTTTGTGAAGCTTGCTTGCTTGCTTCCTTTATAAAGACATTGAAAAAAAAAAATGCAACTTTAATACTCCATAATGTTGGATAGAGAAGGAATGTTGGAAGTTCAATTTGTCCCATTTTTATACAGATTATATAGCAATGCCCACAAAACATTCGTTCAAATTTTTGTCGATTTATCGGTTGTGGTTTATGAGTAAAGAGCGAAAAACCAAATTTTTGATTCGTTTTGAACGGCAGAGGTGTTCAACACCAATCTGTGGGCAAGAACTTTCCAAACTTGGAGTCGATAGCTTCATTTTTGCAGCCACAAGAGTGTTTATAACAGAGATTACAAAAGCACGGATCGACGGACATACTTAAATTGATTCGGAATTTGTTACTGAACAAGACCATATGTACGCTGTGGGCTCACTGAAGCTACCTTTTGGGCGTTGCAAACGTTTCGACATAATTAATATAGCCTTCATCCGCCGGTGATGGGCATAAAACAGACGTAATTCAAAGCAGAAGAGAAAAAGTGCAAAATGCATTTGTGTTAAATGTAGAAAAAATGTTTACAAAAAAAGCTACAATAGCGCGAACTAAAAGCGATAAGATTTCACTATAAAAGTACGGTTGAAAGCTGGAATAGTGCAACTACAATTTATGCGTTTATAATATGCAACGTGGAAAGCGGGCGATAGTGATCGTATAGTTTAGTAGTATAATAGTTCAATACGTTAGCCTTTTATATCCTCGAGTATACTGCGTATATCATACCCGAGATATCACACACAACGACTCAAGATGGGTCCGCCTTTTATTATACCAAGCGATTTGCAATCAATCTATCGGGCTTATCTATCCGTCTGTCCATCTTGTTCTCTTGTGCTCGATCTACGGATCGTTATTTCTGAGATATATTGATGAAATTTGAGTCATCCGCGCCATTGAGAATGATTGGGATGGTTACACATTTTCGACCACTTCCAATATAAGGCTTCATTTCGAAAAGTCCTTATATGGATAACTGTATTGTGGGGTATAATGCATTTACTTGTTTTAATTTTCAATTTTATAATTTTCTCGCTTACAAAGCCACTCGTAATTAGGAAAAGAAAAATATTGAGTTCATTTTTGGATAACCGCATAATTGGACCGTCCGGCTTTCTATTGGAAAATTCTAGGATGTTTGTCACTATGTGTACCAATTTTCAAATCGGCGTTTAAAACAATTATTATTGCATTGTATTGTTGTAGCTATTGGTGAGATTTTTTTGTTTTAGTGTCCCGCCCGCTTGAACTGCGTACTAAACACATTTTTTTGTTTTTAGTTTTTTTTTCTTTCGTTGTGTTTTATATAGTAATCAACCAATCAGGCGTTATTTCCTATTCGATGGTGGTTAGAGGGAGCCTTATAGAGAGGAAAGGTGAAAGGAACAATCGAAAGTAGAAGGACGGGTTAGAGGCATTGATTCAAAAAATGGTTTCATTACATGTTGAAAATATTCATCAACCTCGGTAGGATTCAAGACACCGAAGTTAAGTCAATCAGGATATTTGAGCTTTCCCGTCAATGCAATCTTTAACTCCTATATGTATGGGTATGCCTTATGAAAAAATATGCTATAATCGATGTAGTTGCATGTTTTACTCGCTTAAAGGCCTTTGGATATAAGATGCGAGATTTTCTCCATTATTCCATCTTTATGTTGAAGATATCATAGCTTAGCTGGCGAGCAAGTTGGTATGGCATCTGGCGGAAAATCTGTGGTTCGAGATGGGCGCTGCTTGATAAAATCCGCAACTATTGGTATCCAAAAGCTCGTGGTGCTTTGTGTGCTGGCCTGATATATAGGAACGGCTCTTTAAAGAATTTCGTGGTAGAAAAGAAATTTTAAGTAGGCCTGACTTGGAATGCAAACCAGTGAAATGGTGCACCCTGAGGACGATGAGGATGATACAATTATCCCGCACGATGGACCTTGGAGCTAAGTTTTACGTAGATAGATGTCCATATCAATCTCTAAAGATGCCTATAAGGATTGATAATTGACGCTGGCGCGCTTTAAGTTGCTGAGACGGAGGATAAATTTTGACAATCAAAATTGGAATAGATTTGAATATACTGAGATTTCAAGAAAATGACAAATCAATCTTGCCAAGACGAAATCTCCAAATTAGCCAAAGAAATAGGAAGTGCAGATGTGGAATGACGTACTTTTTTTTTTATTCAAGCTATATTTCTTCCTTACGACTTGCAATCATTTCGTTAAAGTCCTAATCTTTGTTTCATTTTGTGCTCCTTATTTAACGTTATGCTGTTTCTTTATGTTTCTTACCAGTGGAAGTAATAAGTACGCGAGAAGACGAGCGTTTGGCCAGAGAAAGAAACAACGAGAATATTCGTCAAAGTCAATTTTGCTCAGCTTACGTATATTGCGCTTTTTTCTAAGAATACTTCTGCTTGTTAACGACAGCTTTTGTTGTAAGAACATTTTGGCTTTTTTCCACATTTTCTTTCTTTTTTTTTTCTTTTCTTTCTAAACTAAGTTGACTGTTGAGTGAACTGTGTATCTGATTGCTTATGACTTTGAAAGTAGACAAACTGATGATAAGATGAGAGGAAATGAGTTTTTGAGGCGTCCCAAGTAGAAAATTTAATATGTAACCTTATATTGTTAGCGAATATCAAGAACTTAGGGTTACGATCAGAAAACTCGAATTGTAATTTTTTCTTTTTCCGTATCATTTATATTAAAAGCAATTAGTTAACTGAAATTCATTTCTTGAAGACTTCGACAGCATAACAAGAAATACGTCACGTGATTAAAATGTGTGTAACGTATAAAACGAATTGAGTAACGTATACAAAGTGCTGCGCTTACATTGCGTAGTTTGACAAAAAAGAAATACATACATATATATACATATTGATAACCTCCCCGCAATTGATAACAATTCATATATATATATATATATATGCGTACAGGCTTTAATCTGTAATGTCCTTCTTTTACAGTAATACCTTGAAGTCGATGCGTTCTGATAAGATCCAAACGAAAATGTACATAAAATTTTTGCTTCTTCATGAAATGCAAAAGCACGTAAATTAAAAATCATAAAATCAATAAATTTCAATTTCTGAATAAAAATAAGCTAAGCAAAGTTAAAAAAAAAAAAGAAACACAAGTCAAGTTAAAACATATAAAAACGCTATGGTTGGATACGGCCAACAATTTTCAGCACTGCGAGTCTTTATCATTGTCCGAATATTCGTTCGTTGTCTTACAGTCCATCCTCTGTAAAAGCCGACGACGAATTCTCCCGTAACTTTAAAACATTTCGCCAGTTTCCGTTTACTCTTTACAGTAAGACAAATAAAATAAGGTTTATAAAAATTGATAAAGACAAACATTGGGCATTTTTTGTTAGTTAATGATGACCCTTTCAATGAAATTGGAACACGTAAAAAAGGCGACGTTTTATAAAAGTTAGTTTTAATTTTATTTGAAAGATCATTTTCTGACATTCTCATTTTCTGACATGGTCGTTTTTATAAAAAAAAATTTTCGACGATATGAGGCAAAGGGGGGAGTATTGGACTAATATGGTCGTTTTTATAAAAAAATTTTCGATGATATAAAGCAAAGGGAGTATTGGACTAATATGGTCGTTTTTATAAAAAAAATTTTCGACGATATGAGGCAAAGGGGGGAGTATTGGACTAATATGGTCGTTTTTATAAAAAAATTTTCGATGATATAAGCCAAAGGGGGGGCGGGTATTGGACTAATTGGTCGTTTTTATAAAAAAATTTTCGATGATATAAGCCAAAGGGGGAGCGGGTATTGGACTAATATGGTCGTTTTTATAAAAAAAATTTTCGATGATATAAAGCAGAGGGGGGAGTATTGGACTAATATGGTCGTTTTTATAGAAAAATTTTCATAGAATGACCTTCTAATATAAGGCATTAGAGTGGTCTGATCCAAATCATTTCTAACAACGTTTGTTTTTTTTTTTTTGCGGCTGTGGACGATGCCCGGAAATTCATCAAAAGAAATCAAAAATTGCGACTTGTAGGTTGAAGACAAGAATACAAGAAGAGCAGATGAAAAGTTGGACAGCGGGAGAGACAAGCAAACAGTTAAACGAATGAATGAAGGTGGCAGAGAAACACAAAGAAACGATAATTAGACCTTAAGTGGAACACTTTGCATCGAATTGTCGAAAGTCGTATAGTCGTTGGATTTGTTTTATCATTCTTTACATTTGAAGTGAAGATGGATCTATCTCAAGCCCGTTGCATCGCAAGTGACGTAGGGTATGAAAAGATAAGTCAAGCGAACTTCGGAGAAGTCATGTCAGCATACGCCAAGTTGAGCGAATATAAATTGTTTCCGCTCTAAACTAATGTGCGTATACGCGCACAGCCGAGTGTATTTTAAGGAAGTGAAACACATACTGCAGCCAATATTTATGATATTATTGTAAACAAAATAAAACAAGTAAGAACGTTATAGTCGAACAGTGTGTGACAGTGACAGCGCCTATATTTGTTGGGATCCAAAAAAAGATAGGTCTATGTGATCCAATTTCACTACCGTTAATCTTTTTACTGAAACGCTACAATGAATTAATTTTCATCATAAAATATTAAAAATTAAGCCTGTTTCCGAAGGACTTACTGTAGTCGTGGGAGTGGGGCCAAGAAATAGACTTACGTGGTTCACGTTAAGTCCACTTAATTTCTTCATTTAATTGCTATCATAAAAAAATTTGAATCACAAAAAAATGAAGAATTAGGCTCTTTTGGCATATAGGGGTTTACGGGAGAATCCTTATATGCAATGGTATCCAAAAAATAAACTTACGTGGTCCAAATTCGGTAAGGTAGATTTCTTTGGCAATTCACTATTGTGAGCTAATTTCCACCATAAAATGTTGGAAACTCGACCTTTTTACCATGTAAAGCTTCAATTTTCGTACGAATGACATCACACGGATAGATGGACAGACAGGCTTAGATTGATTTACAAAATGATTCTGAATTGATCAGTATAATAAAATGTGGGTCTATCTTAAGCCCTTCCGGGTGTTACATATATTCGCCCTAATTAATATACAATGTACTACAAGTGGTGTATGGTATAAATAAATGATTAAATAAATGAAATAAGTTTTTCGTAATTAAAAAAAAAAACAACTGTACACCAATCGCAGCCAATGACCCCGACGTGATTTGAACACGCAACCTTCTGATCTGGAGTCAGACGCGCTACCGTTGCGCCACGGAGTCAGCTGGCACTTGTTTAGTTAAACTCTTACTTTACAAACAAATTATTATACTATCTGAGAATTAATGATTGTTTTAATTACAATAACACTTACCTACAATCAATCTCCTTTCACGTCATATAATAATTTAAATTAAAATTCTTTTTTCAAGTTAATTAAAAACAATTTTTTTTTTACTCAATAAATTAATAAACGTATATCCATGTAAACTATTTTTACAAGATTCACTTGAACGAAACGAAAACACACGCACACACGCGTTATTTAGCGATTCTTTATATTTACATTATATAATATTTGTTTTATGAATATATTCGGGAGTCTTTTGAAAGTTACTTTCATGAATTAAGCAAGCATTGTGCTGGGTCTAAGTCTACTAATTAATCAAATTTTTACTGTTTATGTCGACAGAATGCGTCATGAAGATAAAAAAAAAATTCATTTCGTTTAATTTTCTTCTTTTTTTTTTTGAAGAAAAGAACATGGTAATCTTTCAAAACATAAACCTTTCGAACGACCCGTCTTCCATACGACATTAACTGAAAACGTCTCAGTTTCGAAAAATAAAAAGAACTTCATTATTTTTTTACATTTGTAATACAATGGATTTTTTAATAGTTACCCCTAACTAGAAATTCAATTATTTGCTTTTCAATAATATATATTAATAGCTAAGTGTAAATGAGCTTATTGTGATTGAATATATTGCCTATTGTGAATGAACTTTTTAAACAAATAAATATAGAAAAGCATTAAAAAAAAGGAATCGTTTTTTTTAAAGAAATAGATTTATTATAGAAATTAATTGATTTTTTTTTTTTGTATGTGACCAGCCGATCAGGCCCGACTGGTAGATTATTCTAAAGGTGCTCAGTATGATTCAAGAACGATTAGAGGCGGCAGTGCATTGTGCGATATGCCGGCATTTCTCGGACTAGTGGGTGAGGACGCTGAGAAAGCATTGTAATCCTGTTAAGGAATTAATTTGTAGACATATCCTTCTTATCTATGCAAAACACTTGTCGCGAATGTACCTATACATAAGCGTTCCACGGCTTACGTTGCGCCAATGCTCAAATGTATGAAATGCTTGGGACATGTTTTCGGTCGATGGTCTACACGCAAAATTTGGAAGCTTCTTCTCAAACATACGAGTTATGCGATATTTGTCTATCCTGCGCACACATCGTTACTAATCTATAATTTTTTGTTGTTTTAAAAACATTTTTACACAAATAAATTCTCACAATTTTTCTTATTTTATTTTATTTGCAATAGGATTTTTTTGTTCTTTAACGAATGAATGAAAACAATTGCATGTTCGTTTCCTAAAATATGTTCTGCTGTCTAGTAGCAAACTAGAAGAAATCATTTAGTGAAATATACGCAGCAGTTGGATTATAACTGCACGTCGTGAAATAAATTCGATGTTAAATAAAACTTTTAGTAAGTACGCAAAAATCTATAACATATTTTTGGGATATCTACTAAAAATGCATAAAAGAAATAGATAAGATAAGAATTGTGCAATTTTAGCTGGTCCTTCATTCAATCTTCATATTCCGTTGACAAAGATGCAGGAAGGCAAATTTTCTTTATCCCATAGTTCGTCGAGGAGCTCACATTGCTGTAAGAGATTTGAAAATTAATCAAATAAAAATATTGAAACGTATAGAAGTGTACTATTTTCATCATTACATTTGTGATCAAATAACATGCAATCAACGTAGTGTTTTAGAGATGTATATGGTTCTTACTGCAGCTGTTAATGATGTTCCATTTGAAACTAGAAACAATTCTATGATTGCTGGCCGATATAATCGCAAATTTCGAACAAATTACTTACTACATACTTTAATAATATTAAGCAGAAATTACTTTTATTAAATTTTTTTTGGTACTGTGTCCAAAAAGTAAGACCAATATTCAAGTTAAATTGTTTGGATATGACGATTATCAGAATCTTGTTTTTCTAAATTGGCAGCACTGTGACGGAGATATCTGTGTTCAATTTCACATCAATTCAATCATCATGAAAAGCATTATGACGGAAGATGAGATTTGGATTCAGACATACAACCCAGATATAACCGAGTGCAAATGATAAGGCAAGGCGGAAGAAAACTATGTCACAGTCGCTCAAAAATCAAGATAATGTTAAGAGTTTTCTTCGATTATTGTGTTGCCGTGTACTACGAATTCCTTCCGCAGGGCCAAACTGTTAACAAGGAATATTATTTGATTGTCACGCGTCGTTTGGGTGAAGCTATTCGCAAAAGGAGACCGGAATAGAGTTGAAAAAAGGAAAAATTAATTTGGTCTTAGTTTTGGAGCATTGGAGCATGTTTACAATTAAGACATATTTATAATTTTACTTTTTTATACATATTTATATTCGTATTTACGTATATATTTCATATTATTAATGAAGAATTGTCCATCTTTTGTATGCGTTAGCTCTGTAAATTAACCATCCCAGTTAGATCAAAATGCAGGTAAAAATTTTAACGTTCAAGACAAATTATGAATATACAAGTAATTATCCGGATCCATAAGTCAGATGTGTTTTTCCAATAGTTCGGATCTAAGCATTTCTTGAACTAACCAAATATGGTTTTATGCAGGTTATGTTCAGTGCGGAGCTTAAATACTTTTATCTCCTCCTTTCATTTCGTTCTCAATTTTCAATATTGTAATTAATAGAACTAACGAATATTGAAAATGATCGCGAATATTTATTTTTGCTATTAAACAAAAAAATTTGAAAAAAAAATTTTATAAAAAAAGAAACCATCAAGATAGTTATAGTCAGCTCTTGATCGAATTTTTACCATGCAAAAGAAAAAAACTCAATACAAAAGAAAAAAGGAATAACGTAAAAGATTAAAGTTCGAATTCATAGGACATTGGGTAGGCGTGGTTGACTTTTTCCTTTGTTATACACTTACTGTAAGATTAAGCCTAGAGCCTATGTGAACCTCTTTTAGTTTATAAATAATGAGCAAAAGTCGAATTTTTTTCTTCCATTTTTAAAGCAAAAGTGTTGTTAGTTTATGTTGTACTCCATATGTGTGCTTTGACCGATTTAGCCCGTTCTCAATACCAATACTTGTAGCAACTTTTAATTTAAGTGTTAGCGAAATATAAGACGATGAATTATCATGGCATACAGACGGATCGGTGGACATGTCTAAACCGCTGCAGAATTTGATTGATATAATTTTTAAGATCTACGAAACACTTCTAATACCGCCAACATTTAGTGGTGAGTGTAAAAAGCAAAATGTAGTACTGCATAATGAGAAACAAGTGAAAACGCTATAGTGCGACACAACCCACCATTCAATAGCTTACATCACTTCGCTTAATGCAATGATTCATACATATAATGACTATTCAACATAATGTCAAAAAAGTTGTCCGATTCGAACCATTTTCAACAACGTTCATCCTTGGACCAAAATATGCCGATGTGGCAAATTTCATCAAAATATTTCAAAAACTGCCTCTTGTGGGTTAAACACAAGAAACTAAGACGGTCAAAGGGACAGACCAACATAAATCGATTTAGAAATTGATTCTGAACCGATTGTTATAGCAGAAGTTGGACCCACCTCAAGTCCTTATGGATATTGTACGTGTATACACTGTACAAATTTAATATACTTGTGTGGTCCATAAGTGATCTAAGGTGATACCAGTGCAACTTTTAATGTTCTTAGTAAGTTACTTCAAGGGTTGAATGTAGGAATAAAACAACGATGGACTGACGGACAGACAAGCTTAGATCGGTGTACTCACAGGTGGGTGTGGGTGTATCAGAATATGCAAAGAAATAAATTTTCTTTTTTACACAAAAATCACAAATCGCTTAATCATAACTTGTTTGAAAAGGAGACACATATTGAATATAGGGTATGCCGTAGATTGAGTGAGAGTTGAAATGTTTGTAGACATTTTAAAAAATTAGTCACAATCGAAATTTGTGACGTATGCTCAAAATTGAATTATATTTTTAGATGGAGTTCAGTTCAGTTTTTTTTTTTGATTTTGAAAAAGTCGTAAGCATATCACAAACTCAGAAGTGTGTTCCGAAGTCGGGCCGTTACGAAGACACAGTACTCTAGCTCGCTGGCGAAAATCCCTTGCCAAAATGTGGACATTCGGGGATATCTTGACCTTGCGCTAATTATTTGTTTCCGATATATTTACGAAACCTTTGGAAAACAGATCCACGGCTACGATGAATATTTACCTCATCTTCCTTCTCATCCGGATAATTAGGCTCACATACTCAACCCATTGAAATTCTTATCTTTGCGATTAAATGAAATAAACTTTGGGTTTTGTTTTTTTTTGTTTTTTTTTTTTTTTTATTATTATTATTATTTTCATTTCTCTTGTTTATTATTGATGCAAAATATTTTGAAAAGAGAACACAAATATTGATGGGCTTATATTAATAAGTTTACTTTTTGTTTTTCTGAGGGCGAATGATACGAGAAAAAAGGACACAACTAAGGACTCTTTACAAGAAAAGTTTTCAAACATGTGTTGTTGTTTTTTTGTTTTCATTTTTTTTTTCATTTTTTTTTGTTTTGTTTTAAGATTCATTTTGTTTTTAATTATTTAAATATAATTTTGTTGTTATTGTTGTTGTTTAGCGTACAATTATTGTTGCAATTACAATTGTCTTGAGTACATTTAATAATAATAATAATAATAATAATAATAATAATCATGACAATAATAATAATAAAAATAATAATAAAGACTTTTTGTTTTTACGATTTAATAAATATTTTAGTTTTTTCTCTTTATTTTTCTTACTTTTGTTATCGCTTATTACGTAAACAGAAAAATGAAGGAAAAAAAATTATAGAAAAATGATAAGAATTTTTGTTAAATTTGTTTTTTTAATTATATAATTTTATATATTTATTTTTCTTGTTTTTTTTTTTTTTTGTTTTGTGTGTAAATCTTTTTTCTTTATGTTTTTTTTTTTTTTTGTTCTTTTCAATTAATTTTATTTTTATTTATTTTTACGCAGGACGGGGTTTATTTTTCTTACATTCTCATCGGTTTGTGTTTGTTGTTGTTGTTGTTGTTGTATTCTTTTTTTCATCTCTCTTTTGTTTTTTTCTTTTGCTTTGCTAAGTTTACATAAATATATATATATATATTTATATATATATATATATGTATATATCATCTTTTATATATATATATAAGTTTTGTTCTTGTTGTTTTTGTGATTTTATTTTTCTCAGATACTTTAAAAACAAACTGAATAAATGTTTGAAATGTTTAAGCATTTTTTTGTTTTTTCTTTTATTTTGTTTTCTCTTGTGACTAGTTGAAGTTTTGTTGGTTTTTTTTTATTTTGCCGTTTGTTTTTTTCCAGCAAAACAAATGTCGAAACAAAGAAAATTAATATTTAAAATGAGGCCAGAATTGAATTAATCAAACGATTCTGAAGAATTTTTTAAAAATCTTCCTTTACTCAAATTTAATCTTAATTAGAAATTATTACCTGCTGAACCGCTCTTCCGATCTAAGAAATTTTTTTTTCTTCTTCTGGTTGGAACTTTAAAATTGCAAAGACCTTAGTGCCACCGGGGCAAACTGTCCTACAATAGTTACTCGTTCGCATTATCGTCAATCGCTTAAAATTGAAATTGAAATTTGTCTCTGGCCTCTGCTTTAAATTATGTTGAATTCATTATTATTATTATTATTTAATAATTTTTTTTTTTTTTGCTTATTTATTTATTTATTTTTTTTTATCTATTTAATCCATATTCTATGCCTTATATAGTTATTTTCTTTGATTATTCATTCGTTCAGTTTCTATTTCGCCTTTTCGATTCGATCCCAATAAAGTTAAATAGCTTGAAATAGGACGAGAAAAAATGAGAAAATAAGAATTATCTGACTATGGCCGATAGATAAGGATTGTATCGATTTTATCAGATTATCTATATCAGATCACATCTTGTTCTAAGTTCGTTTGGATACAACTTTACAGTTACACGCAATTCTTCTTCGACTCTCCTTCGACTGTATCGAAATACTTTTTAAGATCAATTGTTTGAAGTTTATTTCATAAAAACTCATATACACTAGCGTTAGCGTATTTGAAAAGCAGCATATATATGTAAGTTGATCTTTTAATTATTTCCGAAAATTGGAATTTCCATGTCCCTAACACGACAGTTTCGATTATAAAAGCGTTCCTGCTGAAGACAATAACAATCATGGGACAGTCATAACTTCCGTGAGAGTACATCGAATCATGGATCATTGCTTGGCAAGCAAGAGTTCCTTCTAACCAAAAAGGTAGCATTTTATCTTCAACTATAACATTCGGAATTGATGAATACGATTATCTTATTGAGTTGAATTGAGTTGAGTTTTATTGAAAATCATTCAAATCCATATTGCTTGACGTTCGTCAGTCAATCAAGGGATTTGATTATCAGAGCGAATCATTAATGGCAATATTACCTTTAAAATAATATATATTTCATTATCATTTTCTTTCCTTTTTCTTTTTTTTTAATTAAATATTTTCTTTTTTTTTTTTTAAATAAATTTAAATAAATATATGCAAAATAAATTAATTAATTTCTTCTGGCAATTGAATAGTTTTCGAAAAATTTCGACGACTAGAAAAAACTAGAGAATTGGTTTTCTTTCCTTTTGTTTGTTTGTTTTTTATTTATTTATTTATTTATTTTTTTTTTTGTATTCTTTTATTCT